>OU426997.1:6787696-6820196 GCA_911387935.1 Dolichovespula saxonica
ATAGATTCAGCACCTTTGATATTCAGCTTTCGATTACATTCAATTATTTAATTTAAAAAATATAAAAAGTTAGAGAATAAACTTCATTTATAAAATGTCAATAACTACCAGCACTAATAGCTTGTCTGCTCCATCCTAATTCCGGAACAAAGTTCATCGATGCAATAAGAATTTTTCTTTTTGTCTTTTTTTCATACTCTTCTTCAGTTTCCTCATTTGATGATTCATGTTGTTCTTCTTTCTGGTGAATGTTATCATTGGACTGATATCTTACTAGAACTCTTGAAATCAAAGGACTTCTAAGCCCTATATCAAAATAATGTATTTTATTGTTTACATTAAATTGTATATATATAGTATATATGAATAGAAACTACAATTTAATTATTTGTAGATTATGAGCAGTAAAAAAGCAGAAGACGCAATTAAATGTTAATATTATTTTATCTTCTCATATAATGACATATATGTGATTTAATATGTTATGATTTATAATAAGATATTTTTTATAGAATCATTTACAATGCACTCATTAACTCTAATTAAAAGACTTTCCATTACATCAAGACCGCATAAAACTTGATGCGAAAATTTGAGTTTTTGTGCAATTGGCATGGCTGGTAACCTTTTGTTACCAACAGATAACATCACCTTCTTATCTGCTTCTATTTCGCTAGAAATATTTTTAGTTTTTGCTTCTTCTAAATCTTTTATTTTAGTTTTCCAATGTGCTTTGCATAAATCTATTCCTTGTCTTAAAGGTTTCAAATAATTTTCCTCGAGCACATTTACTATGTTCCAAATGCCAGTTTCATTGGATCGATCTCTGATAAGTAAAAATCTTAAGAGATTTAATGTAGTTATTATTTCATCCGATATCTCTACCAAATCGGTTGTACTACCGTAAGGCAGGTTACATGCACTTTTTAATAAAGAGTCTAAATTGTTTCCAAAAAAATATGTACATCTAGGTGTCATTCCTAAACTTTCAATGATAGATGTTTTGACTAAACCAGTTACCAAGCTAAGAACGCCAGAATGCTGACATGTATTATATAAGTATATTATTATGGAATATCTAGCTTCCATATCAAATATATTTATAATATATTCATGAAAAATTGATAATGCTTTTTTTCTTTCACTGTCGCTTTCGCAATATATCATCACGTTAATAATAGTATGCAATAACCTAACATAAATTCTTAATTCTAATTTATCCAGACCGATAGACATCTTCTCTACACGTTTCATAAGAAGTTCCAGAAATATTAAACCTTTAGATATTAACACAATATTTTGTTCCTTAAGCAGACGATTAACGAGAAAAATACCAGCTTGAAAGATATAATGCGGATGATATACTTGTGGATGTTTTATCCATAAAGCTTCTCTCGTTATTACATAGAAATAAAAATTAGCATATGCCAAAGTTGGTACAATTTCTTGTAATTCCAAGATTTCACACTTTTCTAACTGTCTATTTACAATTATAGGTTTTTCATCAGAATCCTTTTTATATGTCCAGTCATTCTCTAACATCGAACGACCATTTATAAAATTTAAAGGATATAGTACATCCTTAGCAAGATGAAATATAAGCTTTAATATTTCATCGCGAATTTCTGACGCTGTAACATCTTCGTATAAATAACAGTATGGTCTTCCTAATAAATAAATCAGGAGACCTAATAAATATTCCTTAAATATAACATCTTGCTTAGTAATATTTGTTAAGTTCAATTCTTGAATTAACGATTGTAAAAATGAAACAATATTGTTATACAAATTGATAATTCTATTAGAAATTGCGCTCGTTTCTTCGTTACTATTATTCTTGTTGGAGTCCGATTTATCGTAACTTGGTATAGGCAAAGCTTGTATATAAGATTGTATTGTACTGACACACCATTCTATGGCGTTAGATTTATTGTTTAGTTTATTAAAACTGATTCCAACTGGCTTCAACATTGTACAAAATTTCGTATCATTTTCTAAAGATTCAATTTGTTCTAAAAACTGTAATACAGTCTCAGATGGATTACACTTTTCTGCTATTATATTGAGTATAGTTTCACAACATTCAAATAATTTCTTTTTGTTGTTAGCATTAGAACTCGTAAAATAATTCGAAACAATGGGTACGACATCCCACGAAGATTGTTCAATGATTTGTTCGTCAATGTTACTTTTGAATAAAAGTACAGCACTTTCTGGATCATCGTTTTTTAAAAATTCTTGTAATTCTGTGATAAATGTGTCTACCGACTCTTTTTCGTTATTTATGGACATTTTTTTAGGTTAGTCGATGAAGAAACGACGTTTAAATTTACACATATACATATATACATATGCATATATATATATATATATATATATATATTCATACATACAACTTTATAAATTAAATTATCTTTTACTGAATATTAGCTTTTTAATTAAAAAAATAAAAAAAAAAAATCAGTTAAATGTGATTTGCCTTGAAACGCGTACAATTTATTTACGAAATTATCGGACGTCTCTATGCGTTATCCTTCTTTCTCTCTCTCTCTTTCACCCCTCCTCACACACTCTCTCTCTCTCTCTCTCTCACTCAATCTCTCGCTCTCTCTTTCTCTTTCATATGTTACGTCGAAGAGTATTACAAAAAAAAAAAAGAAAAAAAAAAAACTATATAAAGATAACAACGAGATGCAAGGAATTTCAATTTACAAACAATTACAAACAATCTAATCAATATTACGACAATAATATTATTTTAATCAAACTTTGTACAATGCATCAACGTCAGAACAAATCACTTGTGACAACGTTACACTCATTACGTATCATCGATTGATTAACAATGTACTTAAACGTAGAATATGTTAATTTCTTTGAAGACATAGAAACGAATCATACATTATATCAATTTACTTTTTATATTGTAAAGATAGAAATTGCTTACCACTGATAACGAATGTTCGTCCCGGTAGAAGAAAGTTGTACACAGCCATATTCGAAATACTGGAAAATCATATTAAATTATAACATATTGTGCAAGTCCAATAGACAATATTCTTCTTGGTAGATAGCCAATAGAGAAAACAAAAATTAATTAGAGACCAATACCAATGTTGAGAATCCGAAATGATACGATTAAAAGTAGCTACAATGTTGTGTTGTTTATATCATGATATATATATATATATATATATATATATATATATATATATATATACACAACATACACACGAGCAACATATTTTAATACAATGTTATTTTCAGACAATTTTCGCGAATATTATTTTGATTTTCGAATTAATTAAAATAAAAAAAGAAATCTTTCTTCGGTCTTTCGGAATGATATTAATCAATTTTGTTTTCGTTGAATGAATTTCTCTATTCGTCAATTGTATACATAATTTTCTTTTGATAAATTTAATTTAAATTTGTCAGAAAAGAATTACGCAATTACGAGCGATATATTTATTTTATTTTTTATTAATTATAAAACAGCCAATCACATTAATGTATTATCCGAAGATCTTTTTCTTACCTTTTATTACTCCTTCGAAGTTAAAAATACGATTACAATTAATAGTAATTATAATTTTATATTTCTCGTTGGTTATCTTTTATGATCGTTAATGATGATGTTGTAATTATTGGCTTTACGTTATCTATTATATATATATATATATAAAGAAAAAAAAATATTTATATATAAAGAAAAAATAAATCAATTAAATGCAGTACTAAATACGTAATTCATAGAATTTTCTATTTCTTTTCATGAAAACAACCTTAATATCAGTCGGTTAAGAACACATATATAATTCCCACGAATTATGATGAATATTTTAGAAATATTACCTGTATTATATAAAAGTGTTTATTTAATTATGTATATGTGATTCGATTAATGTTATTTAAAACGATTACAGAAACATAAACAAAATCTATTGGTTATCATATAACCACCCAAAGTATTCTACTTTATCTCTCTCTCTCTCTCTCTCTCCCCCCTCTATAGACTTCTTCCAAGTTATTTTTTTCTTTACATGTGCGTTATCGGTATGCTTTTCATTTGATATTTGCCATATTATTAAGAAATGAAGTTTCAATTATTTTCGAAATTGATTAATAATTGATTTGATATCGGAATTAAATAAAATGGAGGAGAATTTATTTACTGGTACGTTTTATTTCGAACGTTTTGTATGAATAATATAACCTTAAAATACTGTCATGTAATTTATTGTTTTATGTTATTAATTATAAACGTTCTTCCTAGATTATTGTGATAATTTTAATGACGAGGAAGGTGATAGTGACCTAGAATCTAGATTATATGCTAATATTCATTATACGTCGGTCGAAACAGAAACGCCAAATGAAGTGCCGGTTACTTCAAAAGTATCTTCTAATAACACAAAGAATATAAATAATAGTGCGACCTTGGATAATAATGAACAAAATCGAAAAAATTCATCAAACTGTGCAGACAGTGAAAGAAATAAGGGAATTACTTTTCATGAATCTTTTCAACGGAATAAAGAAATAATTCGCAACAATACGGAAAAAGTAACAAGCACTGATTCGGCACAAGGAGTATGCTATATTGATGATCCTTATACATTTGATGTAAATATTGAGGATCAAAATACAGTAATGCCTATGAAGAAAAATCGTAGGAGAAAGGAAAAAAAGAATAAAAAAGATATGACAAATAATATAACACAGCAGTTGCTTAATTATGTTTTTAAAGTTCCTAATACGTTCCAATTGTTGCCAAATAATAATTCTAATGGCAAACAATCTGGTATTTCAAATATTAATGCTTTAAAGAATAAACCCAAAAAATCAAGACAGAAGAACCAAGATATAGATGTTCTTATTACAAACAAAGGTTTAAAAGAATCTATTAATCAAATTTTTACTGATAAACTTAAAGAAAAAGAAGATATTAATACCAAATACAAAGTTCTGAATAAAAAGGAAAAAGGAAAGTTGCTTGATATTGAAGATTCTAACAATGGAAAAAAAGCTGAAAATGATTATGATTCTGATGAGTCTATATTAGAAGTTCCAGTTCCTCCTAAACCTCCACCACCTGTTATCAGCTTAAATGATTCCGATGAGGATAACAAGTTGTCTAATAAAAAGAACCTTACAAAAAAAAAATCTTTAACTATTGAAGATTGTAATACAAGTAACTTTAGAGATCAAGTGAAAAAAGCATTGTTGAAATCACAATCTCAATTAACGTCTTTGAATGATTCAGAGACTTCGTCTGATGAAGATAATATGGAAGACATAATTCTGAATTGTTCGGATATCTGTAAAGGTGCTTCTAGTATTACAGAAATTAGAGAAATGAGCAAAAGCGTTCAGAAGATAAAAAAATCTCATGGTGCAAAAGAACCAAGTCCAAATGTTCTACAAGATAACAATAAAAACAAGTCTGGAAAGAAAAAAGTTGATTCAAGCAGCAAACAATTGGATAATAAAGATAAAAGTTATGCAGGCAAAAAGGTTGTCGTAGAACAAAATAATATGCCGGCATTTATGTGTCCAACAGAAGACATGCGGAATGATGCATTTGAAGTTATTGAAGATAATACAAATATAGATTTTACAGAAGATATATTGCCTGTGGATGAATTTATTATGTCGCAGAATCAATCAAGTCCAAATAAAAAAAGGCAGCTTGAATATGAACATCCAATGAATGATAATGTTAAACGCACAAAAACAAGTGATGGATCTTACCAAAGGGAACCAAGTACAAGCGGTGTACATAGTAATAAAAATAAAGAAATTAAAGATGAATCGAACAACAGTTCCTTCTTTCATCCAATGTCAAAAAAGTTAAGAGCTTTTTATACCAATTCTCGTGGTCAGGAGAACTTCGATGTTAGAGAAGTGCAGAGTAAAATGTCCAGTAAGTGAACAATGTTTCTATTTTATTATTATATTTGTCCAATCATAGATAAACATGTTTGTTTATACATAAATTGTAGAAGATCCAAGACTTTGGGCCATATTAGATGAAGATTTGATATCAAATTCTAAGAAATCAAACTGTTGGTTAAAATGTTCTTACTGCCATCAAAATGGTCATGGAAGACACAATTGTCCGGGATTAAATAGACCATTTAAATGTTATATGTGTGGTGCCGAGGGTCATACAGGGGCACGGTGTCCTAGAAAGATGTGTCTCACGGTAAATTAGTATTTTTTAAGATGATATTTTTAACATGTACATCTATAACAAAGTTGGCATAATAAATATTGCTTGATGATTTCAGTGCGGCAAAAGGCAAGGGGCATTTAAAAAAACTTGCGAAACTTGCCGAACGCTTTATTGTACTATGTGTAATGCGGTAGGGCATATGTATACAGAGTGTCCAGATCTTTGGAGAAGGTATCACCAAACGGTAAGTTATATCCTATATTTTTTATTTATGTCTCTACAAATGCTTAAATTTACAAGATATATAATTTTAATAATCGTAAAATAAAAATTAAAAATGTAACGAATAACAATGACATTTCAGACATCAACGGATGGAATAAGTATTCCTTCCAACATAGTTGGCGTGATGAAGCCCGCCGATCTTCTTATCTGCTGTAATTGTACAAAACGAGGTCATGATTCTTCTATGTGTAAAGACAACAGATGGTCGAAACATTTTCCTACACCGCCTTTTGTATCAAATTATACGGATGGTCCAACTTATGTTAATGAAAAAGATCAACCTTCAAATATCGTACAACAACCAAATGATGATGTCATAAAATCTCAAAACAAAACTAATAGCAAAGAGTCTAATACTAACGTAGTTGGCAGCGTATTTGCATCCGATGATCTTTTACCATTTCCAAAGGAATTGTTAAAAAAGAAACAAAGTCAACAAAAGGCATTTCCACAAAATGTATGGGAAGATGAAACTAATATCGGTTATGTCATATACAAGTGCGGTGAATTTTATACGATAGAAAATAATGGAATGGAAATAACATACACTATAACTGCTAGAAAAGGTTTCAATACTTACAATATAATGTTATGCCAAGTTGTTCCACATTTTTTGGAAAATTTATTAAAACTATTTATGTTTGAAGTGAAAATATATAGGAAGATCGGTTCAACAAATGAAATAATCTTACGCATAAGAACGTATGTTGATTTAATAAATGATTTGCGTAGACTCATTCTATATTGGTTGAGCCTCGACGATGACGAAAAAGATTATGTAATGTTTTTGGATTTACCATACGAACGAATAGAAATGATAAAACTTTTAAAGTCGAAAATGCAAAAATTAGGAACAGAATCGGGGAATGCTGTGTCATTATACGACGGCATAATTTCTTCCAAATTATTAATGCAGAAGGCAAACAATGAATTCCAATATTCGAACGCGTTTAATCGCATGCAACAGAGCCAGAATAAATTACTCTTGATATTGAATGATCATCCAAATCTACGTAAGTTGCCAGAGGAAATTCAAGAATTTATAACAATTTTGGAACAATTGGAAGGTACGGATGTACCTCTCCAGGCGTATCTTCAAATCCTCACAGTTTATAATTTTGTATTCATACCGCATACACCGCCAAAATCCTTCATAACGAAGTATGGTAAATATTCGAAGCCCAATGTAAATAAAAATACACGCAAGGGTAATTCCAATACTAATCCTTCCAAAGGGAAAGCTCCAGTTCAGCAAAATTTATCGATACCAGTTACACAAATTAATCGGTCATTTAATAACGATAATTCACAATTCCGTAAACACAATCAATCTAATCTTATTACGATAGAGCCCCAAGGCATAGATGATTTTATCGAATTGGAAAATACTAATGCGACGTATACTTACGTTAGATTCGATGACACGGTCAACAAGATTAACGCAACAAACGATAATAGTAACAACGTCGAGAATTACGAAACGTCGGAATATAATAAATTGAAAGAAACGGCTGTGAGTCAAATTGGACGGTATAAGAATAATTTTGTTACAGATAGAAATGTAATTGAATGTAATTTGCCATCTACGTCGTACGATTCGTTAACGAAAGATACGACCAATGACAAATATACGAATATTACCGTTAATATGTTGAATAAAAATCAAGCCAACGAAACTCCCGACAATCTTAAGTTAAATATGAATAATTCTAAAACCAACGAGTATCAGAATATTGACAAATGTACAAATATATTTGTTAGCGTATCTAATAAGAATCAAGCTCGTACGTCTTCTAATGTGGAAAGTGAGAAACAAAAGAACAATAATAAATATACAAATATTACTGTTAGTATATCCAATAAAGATCGGGCCACCGATATATCTTCAAATTCAAATAATTCTACAAATGATAATTGCCGAAGTACGGAAATAAATAATTCGGAAAATAATAAGATTAACGATGAAAATGATCTACTGTGCATTGAAATAAATAAAAAAGGACAGAATCGAATGGAAGAAAGATCACAAAATCAGGAAAATATACAAGATACGGCTAAATCTACTAGATCAGCTAGAAGGAGAGAGAAAAGGAAAACAAGAGAAAAATATGGTCCTGCGACTCAACAGCTAAAGAAAACGATAGACAGATGTTTTAAATTACGAAAGTTGAGCAATACTATTCAACGAGATTTATCAGTATGTTTATCCGATGATCTTAACTATTGGAGAAAGTTCGTAACTAGGGTTGAAGGGATGGTGAAAATGTGTGGAGTAATACACATTAAAAAGGCATTACTTGTTTTGAAAAATAAACTTGCAGAAAATATTGCAGAAAGAAAGAATATCTGTATGTTCCACAAATTAGTAAATATAGAGATTCAGCATCAGGAACAAGTGAAAAGTTTGTACGATAATTTTGACGCTGATTCTTGAGAAAAAAAAAAAAAAAAAGAAAAAGAAAAATAACGCTGAAATAACCAATCAGCATAATTTATAATATTTAACGCATTTTATTTTAACAATACGTCTAGTAATTCTTTGAAAGAATTTACGGGGAAAAAAAAGATGTAATAGTTCGTAAGATTATTTTTTTTTTTTTTTCATTTTAGATTTGTTTTCTGATTATGTGAAATACATTTTGCGTATTGATTATCACATGAATTAATTCTAAGTTAAGTTTAAACTTAGATTTATGTAAAATACAAAATATGTTAATAATATTAAACAAATTATTGCCTGGTTTTAGTTTTGCACTTTTAATATACTCTTTATATATCTGTTATGTAGTTTCTTATACAAAGCTACATATAATATACTATATATAAATGTAAATTTTTTATGATGCTGATTCGCTCAATTAGCATAAAAAAAAAGAAATAGTTCGAAATTATCGTATTCTTTATAATATCATCACAATGATGATTTCTCTTATAATTAAAGCGCAGTACATTGGACATTGTATTGTTATGTGAATTTATTAAGAAGATATTAATTTTTTAAATATAAATAAAGAGTAAAATTATCGCTTAAGCAAATAATGATTCAAATAAATTATCGTTGAACTTATTTATTGGCTAACTATACAATTCATAAAATATCATATGTAGATTCATATCGGAGAAATATTTATCATCGAGAGACAATGTATATTCTATCCAGATGTTACATATTTTTATCAATCTTTCTTGCATTCTTTTGTGAAGCCACAGTTTGTACGAAGTCAAATATACAAACACCAAGTATACAATCCATAAGATCGTTACGTTTAAGACGTATCTTTTAAGATATGTTCCTTGTGCAATATAACAGACACTTTGTGAATTTTATTTCTTCATTGGCGGAGGGCCACCTATAGGTGGTGGAGGTCCGTTCATAGGTGGTCTCATAGGTCCCATAGGACCCATTGGTCCCATCATTGGACCCATCGGGCCCATAGGACCCATCATTGGTGGTCTCATACCCATCATGGAAGGCATCGGTCCATGTGGACCCATCATCATAGGACCGCCAGGTCCCATCGGACCACCAGGATGCATACCAGGCGGTGGCATCATACCTGGTGGTCCCTGCGGTGGTACTCCAGGCCTTGGCCCAAGACTAGGTGGTGGAGGTATAGCTGCACCTTTGTTTGCTGCGAATGGATTGGATGCAATTTTTCCAGCTTTGAAGGCTGCTGTCGTCGCATCGATTAAGTGTTGAGCTTGTTCCTCCATCCATTTTTGATAAAAGAATTTAACATTGTCTTTGTGTTTTCGTCCTTGGCAATGAGTTTTTCGTACGCTTGGCGAATCGTGCGTCAAATACGTGTCACAATAATCACAGTAATACTTTGGCATATCTGCAACTTGTTCTTTTATTTTTTTTTTTATTTTCTTTTTGTTCTTTTTATCGTAGAGTAAATCGTCCTTTCGAGTTCGTAAATATAGAACACAATATTCAAGCAAATTTTTCGACTATCAACAATCTTTACAGGTTATGTTCTCGTACATTCTGTTGTCTTTTATTCGTCGTTGATTAGTTTCAGAGAGCGCCGTCGTAAAACAATGGTGACCAACTGTAAGCCACAAATAAAATATTTTCAATTGTTAAACGTTAATTTTAATCCATGAAATCGTCGTTCGATATTATCGCACTGCAATAATGTTCTTAACAATTGCAAATACGTTGATATAAAATCGTTTTATCGTTCGTGAGAACGATATTTTCGAAAGTTTATCACTCGACAGTTGTCAGTACTGTCTTCGAACCGTTATATTTTCGTTTAATTCGTCGAAACATTTTATATTTGTCCAGGAGAAGTGAAAACAATTGTAATGAAAAATTTTTTTAATGAGATGTATCGGTTATATCGAGAAAAGATAATAGAATAGAAAACAAGTCGCAGGAAGTCAAGGTACGAATATAATTAAATTATTTCGATCGCTTTTTTTTTTTATTATTATTATTATTATTATTATTATTTTGAGCAAAGTACAAAACGTAATTTTCGGCTTAAGAAACTATTATCGCGCGTTATACTCTGGGCTGCGTTTGCTCTCTCTTTCTCTCTCTCGTAATTATTTTTTTGTTCCTTTTCTTTCTTTTTATGTTTTTTTTTTTTTTTGCTTTTGCGCATACACACGAGAAGAATAAAATAAATTTCGCGAGAATACATTAATGCCGAGAACCGATCGTGATACATACATACATACATTATTTATCATCGTACGTGAAATAAGTTAATTAAGGCAACTCTGTCACATCTTTATTATACATTAGTCTTCTTTTCTTTCATGAATATATTACTATTCGCCGCGTACATACGTATATCCCGTGATAATAAAGCTTCGCCAATCTCGTTAGAATTGGGACGTTATATATTCGGTTAAATCGAAACGCACATACATGCATACATTTATCTGTCCATACATAAATCATACATACATACATACATACGTACAACAACACGCATATACATGTGTAATCGAAAGACGAGTATGGCTTGAAAATTATCGTGATAATAACACGTATATCTTTTGTTATCTCGATAAATAAGAAACGAGGAAGGATAACTAACTACCCCCCGACTAGACTAGCAAGCAAACGACTTCAAGCCAGGTGTGTAATTTTTGTATACGTGTGTCTTTTCTTTCCTTCTTTTTTTTTTTACGCTACGCGGTTTTTCTTTTTCTTGTTTTTTGTTCTTTTTTTTTCTCTTTCTTTCTTTCTTTCTTTCTTTTCCCCTTTAATAATTAAAGGATATCTCTTATTTACACGAAAATGACTCCTAAGTCTATCCTATAGGAGAGGTACAAGTTGCGCAATATTATCGCAAAAGGCGAAAAATAAATTAATACATTAACGAGGGATGCGTTGAAGATAATTGAAAACAAAAAAAAAATTAAAACAAAAATAAAAAAAAAATATATATATATATATATAAAAGGACGACGCGAAAGTTTATGAATGGGGAGCAGGCAAGTTTTGATCTAACGATTTCGTATGTCTTCTTCTATAACAATCCGATACAGGGTCACGCTTTTCTTCCAAATTTTTTTTTCCCTTTTTTCGACGTATTTTTTTCCTCTGCGAAGATAAAAATTATTATTATTATTATCATTATTATTATTACTACTGTAGCGCGACTCTTCGCATTCGATAATCGACGTTACGCTGTAAGGCATTATATATTACGTTCTAACGTTATTGCTCGAAAAAATCGTCTAAAATCATTACCGATGCCGCTGGTAATAGTTTTTTGACTCGCAAAACGATAACGATAAACAATTCGTGTCTCCTTTCTTACACTTTCGTTATTGTTGTTGTTTTTTTTTTTTTTTTTTCGATCAAAGAGCCGTCTCGAGGGTGGGCGCACTCGGGCTACGGGTAGCGACGTTTTGCGAATTCACGTGTTTCGGCGATTCGGATCTCGCCCTAAAACGTTTCCCGAAATAAGCACTTTGTTGTACTCGATCGTCGGCGATCGTTGGCGTGCTAGATAGAAATTGAGCCCTCGCCAATTGATTGCTCAATCTTCTAGATTCGATCGCGTTCACGGCCTCCTGCCCTTTAGTCGTGAGCCGGGAGGAATTATGCGAATACCGTAGGGGGGATACGCCATTATTGCCGGTGGTTGCGATATTGGTTGCGTTATTGGTCGCTTGGACTGTTTTAACGTTGACTGTGCCGGCACCGTTCTCAATCGGATTGTACGAGGTTAAAACTTTTGGCTCGATCTGTTGAATTCTTTTTGGCGTGCTATTATCCTTGTTGCCGTCGATACGAGAATCGGATTTAACGACGGAGGAGAAACTTTGAACGTCGCGCGTATCGACGACGATCGAATCTTCCTTGTTAATCGTATCTCGTAATCGATCATTGGCCGGTTCGTTGCCTAAATCCAATTGTCTTTTACTGTTCAATCTCGAGATAGGCGAGGTGTTCTCGGGCGATGGTTTCATCGCCTTCTCCTCGGCCGCGGTATCCTCGATTATCGTCGACGATAAGACGTCGGTCCTTGGCGTTTGGAATCTCCATACCGAACGCGGACTCATGACCTTGGTCAATGGAGTTTGCGATTGATTAACGATGGTCGGTGATTGCAGTAATTGTTGCTGATGATAATGATGATGATGATGATGATGATGATGATGATATTGCTGTTGTTGTTGCTGCTGTTGCAACTGTTGTTGCTGTTGCAATTGTTGTTGTTGACACTGTTGCCGGGATAGTTTCAATTGTTCCGCCGCCGATAGTCTCGTTGGTCCAACCTTGACGCTCTGTTGAAGTAACAAACGTTTGAAGTCTAATCGCGAGGTGGCCGACGGGGAGCTGATAGGTTGCGAGATGGTTATCTGAAAGTAAAGTAAAATACGATTAAACGTGTTCGAATTGAAGGAGAAATGGAGATACCCCTCTACCCCTCTACGCCCCCTCCCTACCTCGGTAGGTTTTTGAGATTCGGGACTCCAACTGTGTCGATTACCGGGCGGCGTTTTAACAAGGGAATTCATCGAACCGTAAGGCGACATGTTTTCACCGTCGTCCTTGATATTCAATCTCTTCTTCGACTTATGAATGGCGGCGAATAATTCCTCGTTCGACATCGTACTTTTGCTTGGCGACAATATCAAATTCGTCGGTGTGTTTCTGCCGGACGAGGTGGACGATGGTTGTACGGGCGTACTTCTGCCGGATGAACAACTTGGTACGGGCGACGGAGAATTACCGGTGGTCAAAGCTAGACGTTCGGCAACGGTTCGAGCAACCAACGATCGAGCTATAGGAGTGGAAGACTCGAACCCGTTACCGTAACCACCTCCTATCGGGGAAATTGGATCGTGCTTTAGGAGATGATCCGTACTAGCCGGTGGCATCGCGATGGGTTCGCTGACGGGTGATGAGGCGAAGAATCGATAGCCAAGCGCTGACAGACTCAATGGCGTTGCGAATCTATGCACAAAAATATGCACATATATATATATATATATGTGTGTGTGTGTGTGTGTGTGTGTAAATGCAATGGAGGAAGGAGAAAAGAATTGGAACGATGGGTGGGAGGGAGGAGGAGGATTGGAAGGATTTGAAAAATAAGAAATCGATTCTGTGAATTCCGAGCAATTCTTCTTCCCCCATCTCACCTATTTCTGACATCAACGATCGGCGCTGTTTGCTGTTGTTTCACGAGTCTCTTCCCCGTCTCGAGTTCGTCCAACTTCCTATTACTCGTTAAACGAACTTGCTCGGGAAGAAGAACCTGCTCGGGAGGAAGAACCTGCTTAGGAACCTGCTCGGGAACCTGCTCGACAACGGGCCTTCGTCCTTGTCTCGCTAACATGTGCATCGCGCTCAGGGAACCACGTCCAAGACCTCTCGTAATGTCCGGAGTAACGCTCCGAGGCGGCTCGATCTCTCTTTGAGCTCTTCTGGTTGGTAGAGTATAGAATTGCTGTCGTTGATCGTAGCCCCTTCCGGCCATTGAAAATCCATGATTCTTTGCATTTTGTATTTGTACAGATTGACGGTCACAATTACGTAATTGGTAATCGCAGTAATTCGTCGTTATCCTCCTACGTTCGAAATACTTTTGATCGTCGTTGTTGTAACGATAATAACGTTGCTGGCAATTGTTACGAGGATAATTGTTCTGATGGTAAACACGGCGTTCGTCGTAATTACCATGATTTCTAATTTCTTCCTGATAACGTTCTTCGTTGCAATGGGAATCCTTCGGTATATCTTTTTTGTACTTGTGCGATTTTTCCTTATCAACGGGCGCTGGGGGCCCGATATAAGCCGGGGGTTGTACAGCTATCGACTCTGACGGTATTGCTAATAAATTATTGTCTGAAACAGAAAATTTATCGCTTATAATAATTCCATTATAGAGCGAGACATATTAACCCTCGCGATGCGATCTCTCTCTTTTTATCTATTTATTTATTTATTTATTTATCTTTTTTTTTTTTTTTACTTTCGACAAACCTGAGAAATCGTAGAAGCCGTGCCCGTCACATTAGTATCTATCTTCGATCGAAAAATTTTATGCGTAATATATATATACATATATCTTGCTTTATGTGTGCTGTTAAAAGAATCGTACGTTATTATTACGCTCATGTTATATTTCACGGTTTGCGATAGTAACAAATCGTTTTTTTTCTTTTTTTTTTTTTTTATGTTAAAGTTCAACGAGTACGCATTAGTAATAGTTATTTCCTTTACTTAGCAATATTAATTCTATCGCGATTGAATTTTATATCGTAATTTTTAATGTTCATCATATGCTTTAATTTATTATTACTTATCTCCTAACGAAGATTTTTTTTTTTATTGGATAGTGCACATAGTAACAAAAAGATCAAATCATCTTTGAGACGCAGCACGTTACAATGTGTTTAACCTTAGTATCTTTGTGTTAGTATAAAATGCATTAATGCAAGCATGTTGCGGAGAAGCGTGAGAGATAAAAAAAAAAAAAAAAAAAAATACAAAAACAAATAAAGAAAAAATTAAACAAAATAAAACAAAACAAAACGAAAACCATGACATGCAATATTTATATATATATATATGCGAGAATGCTTATATAATAATACATAATATAATAAAACGTGCGAAATCGACATCGTACGTTTCTTACGAATGAAATATTTTCGTGAAGTTTTACGAGCAACTTTTTTTTTCCTTTTTCTTTTATTTCGTTATGATGAACTTTACGGTAAAATGACGGAGTATCGATGTCGCTCTTCGAACGATTTATTTATTTATTTTTTTCTCTTTTTTCTTCATTTTGCGAATTTATAAAAGTGTACTCACCGAGCGTGGAGCATGGGACATATGATATGTGGGTGAGTTACTAGTGAGGGATGCCACACACGCGTGAAGTGCATTCTCTTTTTTTTTTTCTCTCTCTATAAAACTATTATGTATATGTACAGAGATACAAAAAAAAAAAAAAAGAAATAAAATACAAGAAGGAAAGAGAAGAAGAAGAGAAGAACAAAAAAGGAAGAAGAGGTGGTGGTATATCGAGGCCGGGGGTGGGGGTGAAGTGAAGTGAAGTTGAGAGGAATGGAGTGGAGTGGAGTGGAGTGGAGTAGGGTAAGGGGGTGAGGTGGGGTGGGACGAGGCGGTTAGGTACGATTAGATACAGATACACATATGTTATGTACATACATAAGTGGGAGAACACGCATACACATATGTATTATGTACGAAAGAAAAATGTGCCTAGTATAATAATATAAAGAGATGTTATTTAAAGTGATGTAGTATAATAATGCGGAGGGAATAAACGAGAGTTAACAACGACTCAGTGGAATTTCATTCATTTGGATTTTTTTTTCTTTCTTTTTTTTTTCTTTTTTTTTTTTTTTTCTTTTCCTTCATTCGATTATAATGACGTCTATTATTCACATATTGTATAAAATATAGAAAAAAAAAGGATGGACGAACTATTCACATACACACACATTCTCGTAGAAAAAAGAACTAAAAAAAAAAAAAACAAAAAAAAGAGAAGAAACAAAAACAAAAAGTTCGTACTACGTATGTACACAAAAAAATACGCGAATAGAGTTAGACCACATTCTGATGCTTCCTTACTTGGCTATCTTTCATTCTGTTTTCCTGTCGTTGGAAGACACAAATAATATACATATTTATAAAACTTACGTTAACAAAAAGAGAGAGAAAGAGAGAAAAAGAGAGAGAGAGAGAGAGAGAGAGAGAGAGAGAGAGAGAGAAAAGGTGAAGGAAAGAAAGTAAGAGATGGAAAGATGATAGAAACTTAAGTGGTAACGCATATACATGAATATTATACATGATAGCGCATGCTCCCCTGCCCCAGATCGTAAGTACGTCCCTGTATATATTTATATATATATATATAAAAAAAATATATATATGTGTGTATGTGTGTGTGTTATTTTAGCTGCAAAGCTCGGATAAAACGGCTATTAATCGTTCTCATTTGTGGAGAAGAAGCGATATGCAGAACCAAAAACAAAAATATGTACATATATATGCGTGTATATATATATATATATATATATATATATATATATATATATATACACACATATATAAATCCAAAGAAATCCCTTAGATTTTGTAAATTAACGAAAGGGACTCTTTGTATCGGTTGCTCCGATATTTTTTGTTCTTTTTTTTTTTCTTTTGCGTTTAAAGATCACACGTTTCTTTATCTAAGCTACTTCGACCACCTGCGAACATAATAATTAAATTGTGCACATGATACCTGGGTGCAGTTGCATTATAAAGGTGCAGAATGTAATTCGGATATACCACAGCACAGTCAATGTCACAATAAGAAATAAAAAAGAAAAACAAAAATAAAAAAAAAAAAAAAATAAAGAAAAAGAAAACCAAACGAGGAAACAAAAAATAAAAAATAAATAAAATAAACGGTGCAAGTTCAAAGTTAGTTTTTTGTTAGTGCTGGACGATACTTACAAAAGGGAGAGGCGAGCACGCAAACATGAGCTAACACATGCGATAATAATATACGGCGAATCTCAAGGCACGTGTTTTGATTTCTTTTTTTTTTTTTTTTGCTTTTTCTTTTTTTTTTTTTTGCTTTTTTGGTTACAAAATCTTTCGAACACATGCGACGATGTTGTTTCTCTCATCGATAAACGTGGATAATTAATATTTTATATTTGCGATATGACGAAAAAAACTATATATATATATATATATATATATATATATATATATATATATATATTCATCGCCTAAATAACAAAAGTCTTTTTCAAAATTAAACAACGACATATAATAAATTATTTTTTCTCGCTGAGCAAATCGTACGATAATTATTACAACATTATTGCGACGGTAAAGTATCGCGAAAATCAGGTTTTCTACGATACACGAGCTACAAAGTGAAAGAAAAATAGAGTGAGAGAGAGAGAAAAAGAGAGAAAGAGAGAGAGAGAGAGAGAGAGAGAGAGAGAAGAGAGAAAGGGAATGAATGAACATCGTTGTTAATAAAACGAGATTTTTTTCTTTTTTTCGATTCTTACAAAACACGATTATCGCCGAGAAAGATAAATCGAAAGACAGAAGGAAAAGGAAAAAGAAAAAACGACAACGAAAACAAAAACAAAAACAAAATTAAATAAATAAAAATAAAAAAGAATTTTTTCGCGAACGTAGATCTTTCTTTCTTTCTTTCTTTATTTCTTTCTTTCTGTCTTCCGTACTACTCGTGAAAATGTTAATAACGTACGTGACTATATTCTTCCGATTAGGAGGGCTAAATAACCGGTTAACCGCAAATATTAGGATTATTCAAATACTTTCAGTTAGATGATCTTTAAGTTTCTCTGTTATTCTATGTATCACCTCGAGTTCTTACGCGGCGCGGGTTACCCGTAGTAACCCGTTCGCGAACTGCAAAGTTGTAAGTAAAATAATCCGTTCTACGACGACGAGGCGAAACTGAACTTTCGAAATATAATCTTTGTGCTGATTAAAAGAAAAAAAAAAAAAAAAAAAAAAAAGAAAAAAAAATCAGGAAGGAGAGGAGAAATAGGAACGCGCGAGTCGCGGAGAAATTCGATACAGTCGGTTCGTGGAAGGATGGATGGAAGGGTGGGAAAGGGAAAGGGTTTGTTGAAAGCAGTGAACTCCCTATTCGTGTTTGTCGATATTATTTGACGATATAAAACGTTGTCTTGCTCGTTAGTTACTCCATTATTTGTTGTTGTTGTTCGTTAATTCATTCTTCGCATACGGCTGATTTGTATAAAATGTACAGCGAAGAAGAAAAAAAACGAAACGAAAAGAAATATCCCACCAGAACGATATCTTTGTCGAAATTGTAATCTTTAAAAAAAAAATCATCTCTCTCTCTCTCTCTCTCTCTCTCTCTCTCTGTATCTCTCTGTTACTTACGAGTAAGTCGATTTTGGATTGGAAAAAATATTACAAAGCAAAAAGAGAGAAAGAGAGAGATAGAGATAGAGAAGGATATATATATATATATATATATATATATATATATATATATATATATAGAGAGAGAGAGAGAGAGAAAGTATCTAAAGTTAATAGGAGAGATAATCTAGATCCTAAAGTATACGTTGTGTGGTTTCGTGCTTAGGCGATTTTCTTTATACATACATACATATACATATATATATATATATATATATATATATATGTATATATATATATATATATATATATATATATATATGTGTGTGTGTGTGTGTGTGTGTGTGTGTGTGTGTGTGTGTGTGTGTATACATACATATATATATATGTATATATATATATATATGTATATGTATATATGTATATATATATATTGGAGAGACAGGGGTATACGATTTATCGAGGCTGCAATTCGCGTGACTGAAGCGATGCACGCTGGGACTCTGGTAAAAGTGTACTTTTACCAGATAAGAGCGCACGCGCCACGAGATTCTTATTTGTTGCTCTTGTTGCATTCCGCCGTTCCAGTATCTAAGCCGCAGTAGAAGAGACTGCTTGAAAGAGAAGGAGGAGGATGAAGAGCAGAAGGAGCACGGTAAAGGAGGAAGAGCAGGAGGAGGAGAAGGAGGAGGAGGAGGAGGAGGAGGAGGAGGAGGAGGAGGAGGAGGAAGAGAAGGAGGAGAAAAGAACGTTTTTCTTCAAAGACTCCTCGTAACTCGGCGTGCTTGAGAGCAGATTCCCTTCGTAAAGAGAGAAAGATAGATAGATAGATAGATAGATAGATAGATAGATAGAGAGAGAGAGAGAGAGATAGCTGAGGGCACGTTGTAAAGCGTTGTAGGTAAATATTTATTCGTTTCTTTCTTTCTCTCTCTTTCTCTCTTTCTTTCTTTCTCTGTCATCTTAAAATAAAAAGAAGAAAAAAGAAAGAAAAAAGAAAAAAAGGAAAAATTCACGGGATTTCAATTCCGAAGCGCCAGGGATTGCTTTAGTGATTTCAAGCGCGTCAATATAATGCGCTTTGCTAAAGATAACGGACAAGACAGTTTTGGTATATTCCATTGATAAGCGAGTAAGTTAGTCGCGCGCGCGCGCGCGCGCGTGTGTGTGTGTGTGTGTGTGTGCGTGTGGCGGCAGTTCGCGTGGGTCGACCCGATCAGACGATGATGTCATCGATATAATTTCTAACAATTACGATGATCTGAACCTATCGTCTATCTCTTCGTATATTGCATTTAACGAGAATTTCTTTTTCTTTTTTCTTTTTTTTTTTCTTTTCTTTTCTTTTTCTTTTTTTTTTTTTTCTATTCGCTTCAAAATCGACTCCGACGATCCGATTATTCCGATCGAACGATTTTTATCGTGCAGAATTATTTCGAATGATGTTTCGAGGTCGTTCGATGTTTTAATTAATTTTTCTTCCCACTTTTTTTTTCTTCTTCTTCTTCTTCTTCTTTTTATTTTTCTTATTTTTCTTTCAATTAGCGCGAAAATAGCGAATTCCTCGTTGATATTGAATAAAACGTGAGTGACCCGACTCGCGATGATAAATGCCAAACGAAATTTTCCGTTGGCGATTAGCGAATCTTACGAGAGAGAAAAAGGGAGAAAGAAAGAAAAAAGAAAGAGAGAGAGAGAGAGAGAGAGAGAGAGAGAGAGAGAGAGAGAGAGAGAGAGAGAGAGAGAGAGAGAGAGAATGTATAAATAAAATACTTGCAAATATAAGTGCATAAGTCAATAAGTACAAATCGTCGAGATTCGATCTAGGATGAAATTAATTAATTGAAAATACACACGAACGTCGTTAGACTTTGTTTTGTTTTGTTTTGTTTTTATTTATTTTTTTTTTTGCGAATCGGTCAATCTAAACTTTATAATATACGTGGGTTTCATAATTTCACGATAAATCTTTCAATGTCCCTCGGATTATGTTTATCAATGATGTGCGTAGTGTACGTACGTACGTAACGTAGAAAATGTTTTCGCGTACGATAAGAATGGAAATTATTGAGATTAAATGACCGTAATTTAAATACGGATATGCGCGTTCCATGCATTTCCATCGAGTTCCACGGAGTTCGATTAATTTTCTCTCTTAATACTTGTCATATCGTTTCAATCCCGTGCATGTGTGTACGTACGTGCGCGCATGCATATCCGTCCGTCCGTGTGTGTGTATATGTGTGTGTGTGTGTGTGTGTGTGTGTTAAAAAGGAAACACGTGATCGACGTGTTTCGATTAATATAGTTATTCAGGGATGTATTTCACGTAATACACGCATACGAACGTACGCGTACGTGCTCGCGCGCGCGCGATTACACGAGTGCTCCTTGTACTCCCAAATGTTTTGCAAACATAAAACGACGACCAGACAGACACTCGGGCGACGTTACGAAAATATAATTCGTAACGCGATAAGCGAGTTAATCATTCTCATAAACAGACTTGATAAACCGTCGATGAAAATTGGATTAATTAATAGGAGTTAGTAGATATGTGTGTGTGTATAATATATATATATAGGAGAGAGAGAGAGAGAGAGAGAGAGAGAGAGAGAGAGAGAGAGAGAGAGAGAGAGAGAGAGAGTGAGAGATAGAAAGATAGGAAGAAATTAGGGTAATCGAGGGGAACGGATTAAAATTTGACGGGACAGGGGAATTAGGTCGAATTTAATTCAATTAATAAAAATGCGATAAATGCTTCAAACGACCGTCTCGTCAATCTTTTGTCGTGTCCTTTGACACGGCGAAACGTTCTTTTCCCCTCCCCCTTTCCTCCTCTCCCCCTCGATAAGACGTGATCCGTAAGACGTTAAGTAAAAGAAAGAGAGAGAGAGAGAGAGAGAGAGAAAAAAGGAGAACACAAGGGAAACAAACAAAAACAAAATGAGAGAACATTTAATTTCAATCTTAACGATATAAACCGCCGATGTTTTTTGTCAAACGATTAATTCCGCGATTGAAGTCTCCAATAATAATGTTATGCATCCACTCGTATATATTCGAAACTATACTACCGACCATCCTTTCGCGCTGTCACGTTCGAGGAACGTCCTCCTTCCTTTTTTCCTTCCTTTTTTTTTGTTTTTCGAAAGAGATAGAGAAAGAGAGAGGAAAAAAATACAAAAAAAAAAGAGAAATATTCTATGCCAGCACATCTGCGTTGCGAATCTACGTAGCCTCTCTCTCTCTCTCTCTCTCTTTGTGTGTGTGTTTCTCTGTCTCTTTCTCTCTCTCTCTCATCGCGTTTTCTCCGTATTGAATATCCATTGAAATTAAGAATTTACGACGCTCCGCGGCAATACGGTTTGGGTAGAAGATATGCCTATTGGTTGGTGGTACGTTTGAAGCGGTACGCGTAAGTAAGTACGAAGAAAGCTTTGCGCATAAACGAATATAGCTATACGAAAAGGAAATAAAATTATGCGAGTCTTTCTCCTTCCTCTCGTGTCAGTTAGTAGAGAAGATACCATCGTAGAGAGAGAGAGAGAGAGAGAGAGAGAAAGGGATACAAAGAGCGAGAGGAAAACGTTCCGGAAAGTGAGTTCGACGATCCGTTTGGAATTTGCGAATAAAGTTAGTCCTTCGTAGAAGATAGTAATAGTAATAATAGCAATGATAATAATAATAATAATAATAGTAATAGTAATGATGGTAGTATTAGTTGTCGACGAGAGAAAAGATTCGTTTTTATTTTATTTTATTTTATTTTTTTTTTTTCTTTATTTTTATTTTCCCGATTGTTTATAATAACAAAGAGGATTCTCCATGAAATTGTCTCTCTGTTTCACGTAACACGGGGATCGTGTAAAGTACGCGAAAGAATTGGCACTTCGTAACGATAATTTTTGTCCGTTATCAAAGGTGCCACCAGTGCACCTAATCTATTTTTATATATATATTCTGTACAACGAATAAGAAATTTTCATTAATATTGAGAACTCGTTGTTCTCTTGAATTTTAAATCATTCCTTGCGATTGTCGATGATAATTTATGAATATTAAAGATCTTTGCATTTTCCTTTTCTTTTTCTTTTTCTTTTTCTACCGACTTTTGTATATGTAATATGTAGAGAGAGAGAGAGAGAGAGAGAGAGAGAGAGTGTTATGAAACACTTAGCACTATTATGCATCGTTTATCTGTTATGCCAATTAACTGTCGCGAGATTAGGTTTACCGTATATTAAAAAATTCTTTGTTTGTCAATCCGTCAGGATTTATAAGACTCATAATTCCGTTATCATTACGACGATCTATCGCATCGTTCCGCGTTAAGTTAAACGATATATAAAATCACCGAATGGAGAAGTCTGCAATAAGAAAAATTCGAGAAAAAGAATAAAGGGTATACGTAGTGTCTGCATTTTTTTCTTTCTGTCTTTTTTTTTTTTTCTTTTTTTTAGTCGCTATGTCCGACGATTTCGTCTCGACGATCTGACGTCATAAAGAAGGGTCAGAGAAAAATGGTCGATTAGTCATAATACCCGCTGTTCGGGTAGAGAAACAAAGGAGGTGGTAGCTAACGTGAGAAAATAGAAAGGACGATGGAAATAAATCTGACGTTGGGTCAAAAAACGATGACGTTTTCGCGATGACGATGACGATGACGATGACAATGACGATAACGATGATAATAATCTCGATTGAAAATGACTTACGTGGTCGTCTGGTGGCAATGAATAGTAGATGTCTCGCCAGCATGTTGAATCGTTCGCGAAAGACTGATCGTCGGTCGAGAACGGTCGTTTAAAAAGTGGGCAGCTGCGGTCGCGTTTTGTAACAGAGAGCAAACGAACGAACGAACGAACGAACGAGCGAACGAGCGAGCGAGTTAGATTATCGTGACTGGCGGCTGCTTGTCTAGCGACGAAGTTTTCTCCTCGTACATCCCACCGATATCGTCTTATCATCTCAATATTGCCCGCGAAATATTTAAATTTCCTCTTTGATCGAGGAAACAATTGACAAAAAAAAAAAGAAAACAAACAAACGAATATTTCTCTCGAGGGTTTTGAGTCCACGACGTTTCAATCCGATTCGAATTCCATTCGAAACGTTTTCAACGACGACCCCTAACCGATCCTTTATCCACTTCGATCTAACGATCAACGTTCAATCGAATATTCTTTCAAGATCGCATCGATCCTTAGGATTATTATTGTTGTACGATCGTATTTTTTTTCAGGACGTTTCATTGAAAAACGATGAATCGTTTATTGACGCGACGTATTTACGATGGGAATGTCGCGATATTTGCGATTAACGCGCGTTTTGGGTTGGATCGAAAAAACGCACACTCTCTGTCTCTATCGCGCTCTCTCACACTCTGTCGCACATAACCGTGAGGGTTAATCGGTTTAAAGAGAACTGAGAAGCCGCGTAGGCCGCTCCGAGAAAGTATTTCTTATTCAAGACGAGCGGGAGGAATTTTTCTTTTTTTCTTTTTTCTTTTTTTTTTTTTTTGTTTATCGGAATCTCGCTGCATTATCTAGCGGGATAAACATCGCCCGTGTCTGACGCAACTTCGTTTGCTATTGAGCCAGCGGCTAATGACGCTGATAAGGGCCCAACAAAGTGATGCCTCTTCATTGGGGGCTCCTTGGAGTTTTTCCAGTTTATCTGGGCGGGGAAGACCCCGAGAGATTTAACCCTCCTCCTTCGCGTACCGTCAGGACACATAGCGGAAGATTTTCTATTCGATCCATTGAACCGATGATCTTTCTCTTCTTTTTTTTTTTCTCAAGAGAGAGAGAGAGAGAGAGAGAGAGAGAGAGAGAGAGAGAGAGAGAGGAAACGACGACGACAATACAAACAAACAAAAATACAAAATAAAGATGAGCACTTCGCGAACGATTTCCTCCGCGAATCGATAATTGTCCTTTTACGATCTTTTCATTTATTTATTTTATTTTTCCTTTCCTTTTCACATTACCCGAATACTCTGCGACTTGAATGATGCACGATCAACAAGTTATCTGTTTGTAAGCAAACGAGAATGAATCAAAAAAAAAAAAAAATATGTATATGTATATATATTTATATACAAAAAAATAAAAACAAGAATCATCTCGATACATTCGAAAAGATACTTGATATTAACACGAACGCGTCCTTGATCGCAAATCTCGCGAGCTTGTGCGCGCGGTTAGAAAATCGCGTGACTAACGTATAATTCATAAAGAAAGAAAGAAAGAAAAGGGAAAAGAAAAAGAAGAGAAAAAAAAATACGTTTCGTATGAAGCAATGTGCGTATGTACGAACGTAGATAAATCGAAATATAAGCTCGAAAAATTCGATAAAACTTTTATCCGTTAATCTCGCAAAGAGTTATTCTTCGTTGGGGATGTGTTTGTCTTTAAACAAACAGCTTATCGATGTGTAACTATTGAACTCTAAAATATTCCACGGAGTGAACAATGAACGTGACGATAGAAAATGACATTTATCTTTCCGTGAAACATTAAATATGAGGTTCGTCGGACGAGTCCAGCTTGCAGCTGGCCAGTAAGACCTCGGGACGTGTTAGATAGAACAAACGCAATGGTTTCTGCCATATCACTCCTTGCCGCTAGGCATTAGAAAGAGAAAGAGAGAGAGAGAAAGAAAGAAAGAAAGAAAGAAAAAGAGAGAATCGTTAGATCTCGTTATCTTGACCGTCGAACGGTTCGTTTAGCGTATGCCCCCATATGTCTCGAGACAATGACACTCGTTGGCCGACACTTCCTCTTTCCTTGCATAACGCCAATCACGAGATAACGCCTCGGTGACTTCTAATGCAACTTTCCGCGCTAATTACGATATCTAATTGGTCCTTGAGCCATTAGTCTTTGCTAGACGACTCTGTACGGTGGGGTCCAAGAACCGAATAATTTACCATAAAACACGTAATGTACGTTCTAATCGTCGACACGATTATATCTGTCTCGAGCAACAAAAAAAAAAAAAAAAGGAAACAAAACAAAAAAAAAAAAGGAAATTGCGGTGGGAAATCTATCATTGATTTTTTTTTCCTTTTTTTTTTTTTTCTACCAAATCTCAGTGTCGTTGCCAGAATATTCGAGTACCTTGACAGGCTGCAGATCCAAGGCTCTCGGTCTTGGACTACTCGGTATTATTACGATTGGCATCGCGATCCTAAAGTTTCCGTTTCCGTTTCCGTTTCCGTTTCCGTAATTAACGTTAGGCTCGATCGGTGGTTCCGGACTAGAAACCGTTTCAGGATAATTTATCCTTTCCTTAAGCAATTCCTCTTGCAATTCCTCGGAGGGCGTTCGAAATATCTTCGTGGATTTCTCGTTAGCCCCGGAAAATTTCTTAATAAACATTATCGGACTGTTAGCCATGCGATAACTCTCGCTACGTTTTATCTTCCGATCGATCCTATCGTCGCGCGCAGAACGTTTCGTCGAATTCGAATCAGAATTCGATTCGGAATTGTTATCCGCGTATTCTACCAGGGAATCCTTGCTCGTCGAGTTGTCGTCGTTCGTCGTACGTAAGAACGTCGAGAACGACGAACGTTCGTCGTTCGTAAAGCGAACGAGTTCTATGGTACTTTCCGTATCGTTTTGATCGACGATCTTTCTACAATAATTGGGAGCGTCGAAGTCGGATATCAATAATTTCCTATTTAATTTAGGCGTGTTACCGGTCGGTTTTAATATCCCCGGACAGAATGACGACGAGGACGACGAGGAGGGTTTTTCTAAATTCGAGATATCGGCCGAGTTAACGGCGTTGAAACAATCACGTTTGTTCGATCGTACTAGACGTTGATTCGTCGTCGTTTCGACGTTGTTCGATTCGACAGGACGACGATCGTCATCCGCTTGATTCGTTCTGGTGGGATCGAGATTGTACGTTAACGAAGGATTACCCGAATTATTATACCTTTCAACTGGCATAAAATTCTTCGTCGTAAATAACGGTTTCGCGTCATCGTCGCACGGATTACGTGACATTTCCATTGTCGATTTAACAAGAACGTTCTCGTTCGGGTTCGCGATGGTCGTCGTCTTACCTTCGTCGCCAGCCTGCACGTTGACGTAAGCCCCCCGCACTTGTCTGTGAGGACTCGTGGGACTCTTTGGACCCACGACGGTAGCGGGTGTCCTCACGTAGTCGGGACTCGGGGCTCTGTCCGGGCTCTTCGCCGCCCGAATAATTAGTTTACCCAATTGCGGTGACGTAGGTGGCGACGTAGGTGACGTAGGCGAGGGAGTAGGCGACGTGGAGGGGGACGGTGTCCTTTTTTCGTTGCCGTCGACGGTGTCTTGACTTTTCGTAACGGCTCGTACGTTCGGTGTTGCTCGGCGTAACAAGGGCGAGGGGTTAGGGGATGCACCTTCTCTCACGAACGGACCTGTACGTTAAACGGAATGCGATCGTTTTCTTTTCTTTTTTTTTTTTACGTCAATGTTCGTTCCCGTGATTCGAACGTAATTCCTTTTTAACCCCTTCGTTACGAACACCGGCGTCGTCGAGAAGACGCGTAAGTCCGAACACCGACGTTTTTTTTACGGCGCAGTCACTCTAACGGAGGGCTTACTGTCGTAACGAAAGGGTTAAAGTCTTGCGATAACATGTAAGAGATAATAATCGTCTTACCCGGATTGAAGGTCGTGTGTGCCCCTTTCCTTCTCTTCAGACTGTCCGACGAATAAACGACCTTCCCTTCGGAATCTAACGTAACTCTCGCGCCCTGTCTCTTCCTTTCCAACGACGAGTCCGGTTTCTTCGGCAATTCGCTCAGACACACGTACTCGGCGTCTCTCTTAAATATATCCGAATTCGCGTAAGCAGTTGGCGAACGGGCCAATGAGTTCGTACTGGTAGAGGATGATCCTGATTCCGGTCGTTTGTCATTGTTGTTCCTCACGTCGGCTATCGTTACATAGTCGCCGGAGTCCGGACTGGCAAGACCGTGAACCACGTTCTTCGTTACGTGCTTCCTACCTGGAAGTACCCCACGAAGCTTACCCAAAACGCCGCTCAACGGGCTTATTTTCATTTGCGACGATTGATGATGATGATTGCTCGTAATAGGCCTGTCGGTGTTTCCGTTGTTGTTGTCGTTGCCATTGTTGTTCGGGTTAGACGGTATTACGTGTTGGACGGTCGCGTAAAGGTTCTTGTCCTCTCCGTTGATCACCTCCATCTTGGAAGTACCAACGGTCGCAGACATCAATACCGATCCCGCGGCTTGAACGTCGTTTTTATTTCGAACCTGATGATGCTTCTTATCCGACGGCTCGACCTCCTTCGCGTGTTCGTCGTCCGAACAGGGCGGAGTAATAACGCACATAGACGGTATTCTACTCGAATTGATCGCTGTCTTCGAACGTATTCTCTCGATTCTCTCGCAGCCCTCGAGATCGCTCGACTCGGAGTACTCGAATTCCGAACAGGATCTCCCGGTACAGGCTGGACTCGAGGCCGACTCGACCGGAGAGGAAGATGTGTTGTGACCACTGTCCGGTGACTCGCCACCGTTTTGATTCTCTCCGTGTACCTGAAAGATAATCGAACGATAACGATCGATATATACGATGGGGAATTTTTTTAATAAAAAAAAAAAAAGAACTGGGATGGATCGACTTTGAAAAAAAAGAAAAGAAAAGAATTTCTTTATTCACCATAGCGACTACCGTTAGACTTGATTTTCTTTCAGGCGGTGGCGGTGCCATCAGGGCCGTACAAACAGTACCGGCCGAACTCGTGGTCGTCGACGTAGATCCACGTCCGAACAATTCGTACTCGTTCTCGATTATGGGCGAGGTCGGATCGGAACCTATTCCGTTAGATTTCGCGAGGGGACTTTGAGGCAATGGTTCCTCTTCTCTCAACGTTTTCAAACCAGAATCGACGTGGAACGAGGTGTAATAACCTTCGGTGTCGCAGGAATATACGGAAGATGTCTCGCCGTCGTCCGAGAACGGTACTACCGCTATATCCTGTATTATGTCGGGCGTTAAGGTGCCCTCCGAGGTTACCGACGAGGACGCCGAAGTGTCCCTTCCTTTGAGACGTCTCGCGTGGCTCAACGAAGTCGAGGATGTACCGATCGATGCCGTCGTCGTCGATCTAATAAAAATTTTCAACGAACGATCGTAATCGCTCATTCATTAAGTTTCTACACTGAGGTGTATGTGTGTGTGTGTGTGTGTATGTGTATATATATATACATAGATAGATAGATAGATAGATAGATGAAAGAAAGAAAAAGATACGTATTAAATAAATCATTATAAATTGTCATAAATTAATATAAATATTTAATATACAAATTAATATAAATAATATAAAATAAATCATATAAATTAAGTGAAATAATTTATATACAAATTATTATAAATTGTCTTTCTACGTATCTTTTTTTCCTTTCATCCATCTATCTATCCATCTATATGTATATTTATATAAAGACAATTTTCATAAGATCGTTTACCTCGGTTGATGAGTAGTCGTCGTTGTCTCGCTTCCTATGCTGGCTCTACCACTTTCCGAGGATGCGCTCCAATTTCCTGAACTGGAATGGGGTGCATCATCGCGGCTATTACCCTTCCGTCTTTCTCTCCTTTGTGCCGCGCTTTCGCGCAGCTTAACGCTGCCCTGTCTCTCTGTACTCGACGGGATCGATACCGGGATGATCGACGTAGGTATCGAAACTGGAATCGACGATGTACTCTTACCGCTCGAACTCGACGAGCTTGGTTTCCTTTGGTGGTGAGACTTGTCCTTTTTACGCCTGTTGCTGTTAACAGTCTCGTAAATATTCGTCTCGTCGGTCGGCAACGATCTCGATTGGCATTGACCCTGCTCGGATCTGTTTGCGTTTGATTCGCTCGTTTCCTGTTGCTGTTGCTGTTGTTGTTGCTGTTGTTGTTGTTGTTGTTGTTGTTGTTGTTGTTGTTGTTGCGCGCCTGATTTATTTTGACCGATCGACTTTAGTCTGGACATTCCCCAAGCCTTCAAGGTATTGAAATGAGATTTCTTTTCCGTCGACGTATCCTTCTTCGACGAACCAAGTATGTCGGTACTGGCCGAACGATGAGCCCTCGGCGTTGTGCTAGGCATCGCTTCTTCCGGCTCGTCTCCCGTCGTTTCTCTGGACACGTAGATGGAACGTTAGGAAGAAAAAAACCCTTGATACCCTTTTCTAGAAAGATCTATCGTGCGTTCTCTCTCTCTCTCTCTCTCTCTCAACAAAAAAAAAAAAAATTAACCATAAACACAAGCACAGCGCACACACGTTACGCATACGTATTACCCGATAAGAATCTTTATCGTGGCAACGCGTTTTACGTTTGAAATCATCGCTAATGTTTGATCAATCGGTTAGTGCGATTAGTGTTAATCTCATTTCGATTCAACGTGATTGCAACGTTATTATCGCATAATGATGCTCTAGTAAATTACATGCGTGTGATCCCTTCTCTTTCGTGAATCTTTAATCGCAATCGAGTTATTGAATTGTAGGATTGAATTAATTGATAATTAATGTTAGATCGTACGATAACGTTTTATACGAATGGATGATAAATCAAACGACGTTAGATATATGTTAAATTATTTCGAAAAGCATCAAATAAGACATTTTTTCACCTTGTCCTTACCGCGTTACGTTGAGACATGCGAACCGACCGGTAGCGTCTGAATAAAGCGATTCTATAAGTCAGTATTATCCTTCGTGACACTTTTGCCATATCGATAGTATCGATCGAGATTCGATGTCAACGTAATAGTTTTGTATGAAGAATTAGAAGAAGATAAAGAAGAAGAAGAAGAGGAAGAAGAAGTAGGAACAACACTCTTACCCTCCGATAGCTTGACGAATCTCCTTTTGATCGGTACCAGCGATCGTATTTCGTCTCTTTCCCCTTGGCCTTCTTGGTCTCGATCGTCTCTTAACGCTTGTCTCATGCTGTTGAATCTCCGGGCCGGACAGCAAGGACCTTCTTCTCATTGACATCCTTTCGAACCCTCTTCCGCTCACGTCCACGGCTACGATTTCCGCTGGGAATCTAAGGATAGATTCGTTAGTCAGGCGCCCATCGATCTTCTCTTTCGTCATACTTGTCGAATTTTATACGTAAATATGTGTGTATGTGTGTGTGTGTGTGTGTGTGTGTGTGTGTGTTTGTGTGAAGGAGAGAGAGAAAGAGAGAAGTCAGAAAAATTTTTTTTAAATATTCACTCGCGACGACGATCTCGAAGATTTATGATACTATTAACTGTAAGTATAAATCGACATTCAAAAGAGAAAGTATGGATCAAAGAGTGTACATACTTTGATAATATGTTTCTCTCTCTCTCTCTCTCTCTCTTTTTCTCTCTTTCTCTCTTTTTCTCTCTTTCTCTCTCTCGTTTTCTAATTTTACCACGTACACTATACGATCCTATCGTCGTCATCGATACTACCCATCGATATTTTACGTACGAAAAAAAAAAAAAAGAAAATGTAAAAAGACAAGTAGATAAATTTATCGGATAACATTTTGAAGTGCCTCGAAGTTTTCTTTCTTTCCTTTTTTTTTTTTATACCGGGTGGTAAACTAATTAATGTAATAATTACTCGCCGATAACGCGTTCAGAATTTTATTAAAAATTCTTCGGTAATAAAAAGAAAGAGGAAGAAGAAGAGGAAGATGAAAGGGGAGTGGAACGGGGGGAGGGAGTCGGAGAGGAGAGGAAAGAAGAGAGGAACAAGAGTAAGAGAGAGAGAGAACTCTCGTCTGGAGGTATATAGTTAATTTTAGTAGGGTCGAGTATCGAGTATCTTTACGAGGACATAAATTCAGTACTCACTTGAGTGCAACAGCCTGAACCTGTTCCTCCGGACTGGGCAACTTGTGATCCACAGCTTCGTCGTCGGCCGTGTCTCCGAGGATTCTGGACATGCAGTCCGGTGGCACGGTGACGTCTCCGAGTGCCTCCGCCGATGTCCATCTTCGTAGATCCTCGATAGCGGCCGGCTAAGGGACAGAGAGAGAAAGAGAGAGAGAGAGAAAGAGAGTGAGTGAGTGAGTGAATGAGTGAGAGACAAAGAGAAATATATATATATAAAGATGGATACAACAAGAGAGAGAGAGAGAGTGAGAGAGAGAGAGAGAGAGAGAGAGAGATTGAGTGAAAGACAAAGAGAAAGATACATATAAAAATGGATACAGAAAGAGAGATAAAGAGAGAGAGAGAGAGAGACTTTCATTCTTTCTTTCTTCTCGATCTCAAAGTTTCATGATTTTTAAGAGAAAGAGAGAGTGAGAGGGAGGGGGGAGGGGTGGAGAGGGAGGTAAGAAGAAGAAATGAAAAGATAGTAGACACCAGTCTGTCTTCGTTGACTATTATCCTATCGCTACTGTTATTTTACTCTCTCTCTTTCTCTCTCTCTCTCTCTCTCTCTCTCTCTCTCTTTTTCTCTCTCACTCGCTCTCTCTCGAAACCGGAGACAGCGAAAAGCGAACGGTTGCTGTGCGTTTTATACGCACTCTTCTATACTCCTCTTTCTTGCGTGGGTGAGTGGGTTGTGGGAGAGGGAGGGGGGAAGGGGGAGGGGGAGGGGGAGTGACCACGCCATTGTCGAGGATGTCACC
>OU426997.1:6827696-6857696 GCA_911387935.1 Dolichovespula saxonica
AAAAAAAAATAAACAGAAACGATCGTAGGAATAATAAAACAAAAACAAAAAAAAAAAAAAATAAGAAGAAGAAGAAGAAGTAAATATGGCAAGCGAGTAAATACGTATTTGTTTCGATCGTGATTGAAAAAGAGAACGGGTATGTAGTATCGAAAACCTTGGGAACCTTCCAATTTCATAATTCACAGTTTCGTCCTTGGTCGGAACTGGAGATTGCAAAAGCGTGGTATCTTCGTCGATTGAACTCGGCTCATGGTGGTTCGACGAATCGCCAAGAGAGAGATAAAGAGAAAGAGACGAGGTAAGGTGAGGCGAGGGAGGAAAAGACAAGGTAGAGAAGGACACACGACGTAAAATAAAAAGAAAGGAAGAAAAACAAAAGGAAGAAGAAGAAGAAGAAGAAGAAGAAGAAGAAGAAAAAGAAGAAGAATAAGAAGAAGGTATCTTCGATGGCTCGGAGCCGGTCGGCCCGTGGGAGGTCTGCCGTAGCCGATGAGCCTCGGCTATGCAAAGTGGCCCGAAGGGCCTCTCTCGCACCGGCCCTTCTTCAGAGAGGCCGACGATGCTGTTGCTCCTGCTGCTGCTGCTGCTGCTCGACGAAGCCGTCCAACGGCTGGCCGGATCACCACTGTGGCTCACCGGTTTCCCTGACTCTCTCTCTCTTCTCTCTCTCTCTCTCTCTCTCTCACTCACTCTTTTAATCTCTTTCTCTTTCTCTTTCATTCTGTTCGAACCGTTCAAACCAAGATATCAAGAAAGCGAGTAATTCATGGCTGCCGTCGTCGTTCACGCTTGAATTATCCTTCTCGCTTTAGAGCTCAGCCACCGTCTAGGACGAATTGGTCACGATTATATACGTACGTATGGTACTATCAAAGAGTTTCGACGATGATTCGATCCTTTTTCCTCCCTCCCTCCTTCCCTCCCTCCTTCCCACCATCAATCCCTACCCTCCTACCACCCAGGAAACGAAGGCGAAGAAGGAAGAGGGGAGGATCGAACGAATATGACGACTTAACGAAAGCGACTATTTCGACGGTGGATTAAAATTGTTCTCTATTTCGAGAAAATTTATATTAATTCTGAGTGAGAGAGAGAGAGAGAGATATATAAAGAGAGAGATAGATATTATCGAGTAGCAATTAGACGAAACACGAGTCGAACCTACGCGATATGCTAATTTTCTCAATATATCGTTGTAAATAATCAAATGCATACGCGTAAACATTTGTCATTCCTTCCGATATATATATATATATGTATGTGTGTGTGTGTGTGTGTGTGTACACACCTACGAAACCTACACGTTTATGGCCGAGAGAACTCGTAATCGCCTTGAAAGTTGTTAAGATTTTAGATCCGATTCGATCTTGTCGTGTATCACATAAAATTGCGCCGTCTCGTGTTAGATGGGTTTTTATCGTGCAAACGTGCAACCCTCGATCGGAATACCAACTATCTATCTATCTATCTATCTATCTATCTATCTATCTATCAATCAATCAATCAATCTATCTATCTATCTATCTTTTCCTAAACAACGTTTAACTATCAGTTTACTATTGTTCCCTCCTCGAACCCATCAACCTTCCAACGAGAGTAGGAGGATTAAGGAGAGACGCGGAGGTGGGGGCGGGTGGGGGATGAAAAAAGAAAGAAAGAAAACTGTTTTTTCCTTCCCCTCATCCCGTTTGACGAACTTATTGTTCTCGATTTTGGCGGACGTACGTATCTGTGCAAAAGTGGCCTTCGTTCGAGAAATTTTAATGGCCAAGACGACGACGACGTCGACGAGGATGAGGAGGATGAGGAGGAGGAGGAGGAAGAAGGGATCGTCGATTGTGAAGGAAAACTTTCTCGGAATAATTTTGGCCCCGAGAAGATCGATCGATGAACCTTTCCGTGACTGGTCGACAACGTGAACGACGTTGTTTGCACGTTAAAATGCGAGACGGGTAATCGTCGAATGATTATAGCGCGTTTACTATGCCCGAGAGTAAGAGGCCGCTGGTATATAACGTGCAAACTCTTTACGGTTGTTTCTCGAACGTGAAAAAAAAAAAAAGAAAGAATTAAAAGAGAGAAAGAGATCGAGAGAGAGAGAGAGAGAGAGAGAGAGAGAGAGAGAGAGAAGGACAGAATGACAGAAAGAATGAAAGACCTTAAAAAAGAAAAAAGGAAAGAAAAAAGAACTCCACGTAAATGGGAGAAATTAGTTCGTAAGAGACAGTTTTAGAAAAAGAAAAAGAAGAGAAAATAAGAAAAAAAAAAAAAGAAATGGTGCGACGTGACGAAGGAGAGAAAAATATAAAGGAGGAGAAAAGAAAAGTCGTTCGAATTTCAAATCGTGGTGGGTGGACGGTGATCGGAGGACGATCGGGGTTAAAGGGGTTGGATGTTAGGGTGGGGTTGGTCGCGTCTCTGGGTTTCGGGACGAACGCGAAACGTGGCGTGAAATGTTTGAGGGATTTACTACGCGTAATTGCGAGTGAAACACGCCTCCTGCGTTGAGGACCCTTTCGGGATACTCGAGGTAAAAGTTTATCTCTCTCTCTCTCTCTCTCTCTCTCTCTCTCTCTCTCTTTCTCTCTCTATCTGTCTGTCTGTTTGTCTGTTTGTCTCTATCTATCTATCTCTCTTTTATTTTCATCGATATTTTTTCTTCTCGGTGGTCAAAGTTTCTCCTCGTTGGCCAAGTTTCTATGACTAAGAATGAGTGAGAGAGAGAAAGAAAGAGAGAGAGAGAGAGAGAGAGAGAGAGAGAGAGAGACTCCTTTGTATATACGTCGAGTCGTTCGTTGAAAACAAAACGAATAAAAACGAAACAAAAATCAGAACAACAAGTAATAGGAGGGAAATAATGGCGAAAGAGAAAAGAAAAAAAAGGGGAACGCGATGACTAAGGTCGAAGATAACGCTACGAATAAGACTCGAATAAAAGAACGAAAGAAAGAAAGAGAGAGAGAGAGAGAGAAAGACGTATAGATAGATAAATAGATAAATAGATTGAAAAAATAGAGAGAGAAAGAGAGAGGCAAGAGGATCATGTTGAGAGATAGAGATAGATAGATAGATAGATAGAAAGAGAAAGAGAAAAAGAGAGAGAGAGAGAGAGAGACCGAAGGGGAAGGGAGAAGAGATGAAAAAATGCGGAACGACCATGGAGAAAGAGAGATAGATAGATAGATAGATAGAGAGAGAGGGAGAGAGAGAGAGAGAAGGGCTCGCTTGGGAGCTCGAGTAAGTAGGGGTAAGGAGGGCAGCTTTGCGAGGGGTGGTGGAGGGGCAAGGTGAGGCAAGGAGGAATGCGGTTACGGTAGATCGCGGACCAGTCCTCGTACAGGTCCTGCAAGGCCCACAGGACTGGCATCAACGAAAAACGAGCGTCACGAAAAACCCTTGGACCCACGGTGGCCCTCTCTCTATCTCTATCTATCTATCTCTCTTTCTCTCTTTCTCTCTCTCTCACTCTTTCCTTCAATCTCTCTCTTTCTTTCTCTCTCTGTCTATCTGTCTGTCTGTCTGTCCTTCTCTTATCGAGCGTTTAAGGAGTAGGGAGGGATCTCCTTTCGAACCATTCACTAGCACGACTGACTCTTCGTTCGTTCTTATAAATTTTCATCGTTTTAGAATGTATTACGTGAATGAGAGAGAGAGAGAGAAAGAGAGAGAGAGAGGGAGATAGATGGACAGAGACTAATCGATTGTTCGAATCGTTGCACCTGACTTTTAGCTTGTGTCACTTAAGTTAGGCTTTACTACTCTGCTAGATAGAAGGATGAGAATGGAGGGAACGGGAAAAAATCCTTAGAAACCGGTCAAACTCTCTCTCTCTCTCTCTCTCTTTGTTTTTTTTCTTCTTGTTTTTTGTTTCTTTTTATTTCTTTTTTTTTTTGGTAAGCGGCATGTCCTTTGAAGTCGTCGAATCTTTCTCCTTTTTTTTTTGCTTCTTTCCTTTACTTCTTTTTTTATATATATATATATTTTTTTTTTTTCTCGCGATTTAATTTATCGCCTCTAGCGTAATAAACTTTAAGCCGATGGTGGTACTTCTAGACAATGTTTTATTTGTATGAAATAGCGAGAAGAGTATGATGGAGTAGGTATATATATATATATAAGGTGGCGATTCTCGATGGCTTAAAACAACGTTTGTTCCTCCGTTCTTCCTCGTATTTTATATATATATATATATATATATATATATATATATATATATATATATACATATATATATACACACACACACATATATATGTGCTTACATATACATTGACATCCTACGCGATCTCATGTGGATTCTACGGTTACTAGTCGTGTGTTTATATATACACACCTGACTCTCTATGAAAGTTTAACGGAAGGAAAATCGTGCGCTTGCGGTTAGATAGATATATGTATGTATGCATGTATATACAGGTATGTATGTATGTATGTATGTATGTATGTATGTATGTGTGTGTGTATCTTCCTCGGATTCCTTCGTAAGAGATTTTACTTCGGTATCTATAAACTATGATCGATCTTAGATCTCTCTCTCTCTCTCTCTCTCTCTCTCTCTCTCTCTCTCTCTCTCTCTCTCTCTCTCTCTCTCTCTCTCTCTCTCGTTTAATTTGATCGAAAATTTACGATCGACCTTTAAAACTTGAAAGAGATTGAAAATCTAGTAAGAATATATATCTCGGTATTTCAGGTCCGTGTGATCAGATTATTTTTTCAGGTCTCTTATCTCATTATGTCCTCTCTTTGGAAAGAGTAAGAGAAAAAGAAAAAGAAAAAGAAGGAGGAAAAAAAAAGAAATACTATTTAGGAAGCTCGTAAGAGAGGACTCTTGTTTTTTTTTTTTTTTTTTTTTTTTTTTTTTTTTTCTTCCTTTCTCGCTCTCTTTTACGAGTATAATAATTTATACAATGACGCAAGGTGGCAACGAACGAACATATACGACGAATACGTAGGACCGGACCTGAATGTGGGCATTATTATGATGGGACAGGAGAGGAGTCCATCTCGTTAGCAGCGCGTAACAAACTAACGGAGATTGTTTATGACTCGCAAGAATAACAAAATGTAACTCGGAACGCGTGGAACGAAGATCAAAGAATATGACGAAATAATATAACTCCATTACGACGAAGTAAGTTAGTAAGTTAGTAAGTAAGTAAGTAAGTAAGTAAGTAAGTAAGTAAGTAAGTTACAGAAACGTGTGACCTTGAACGAAAGAATCTCCTCTTCGTCCTTGGACGACGTTTTTGGTCGTCGTTAACGTTATTGAATCATCCTACATGAAGATTTCGGTCGCGACTGCGGAAACAAACGAAAAAAAAAATAAAAAAAGAAAGAAAAAGAGAATTCGACGATACTCTCTTCTTTTCCTCTTTCTTTTTCTTTATGCTTCGTTTTAGTTCGTACACGGTACGCATCGAATCGAAATATAATAACGTATACATCGAAACGAACCAACTCGTATACGTTCGATTGATGGCGACGAATTTTATTTCCCTTTCTTTTTTCTTTTTTTTTTCGATTGGCTGCGACGAGAGTCTTTTCTCTCTCTCTCTCTCTCTCTCTCTCTCTCTCTCTCTCTCTTTTTTATTTTGATTGGCTATTACGACCATATTGGCGAAATTGTAAAGAGGCGCGCATAAAATATGTGTACGTATCTGGTTTTTTTTATTTTTATTTTATTTTTTTATTTCGTTTTGCTTTTATTATCTCGAAAAGAGAGAAGAGAGAGAGAGAGAGAGAGAGAGAGAGAGACGTATGAACTATATAAAGAGCGATGAAGCCGGGGACAATAAGATTATATCGGATCGTCTGCCAAGCCGAGCTGACATGACTGGAAAACTAAGATGGAATGATAAGTTAGTTCGTAACAGAAAGCTCGCGGGGGTCAAGGACCAGTAAGAGAGCCATCGGTACCAGAAGAGAGAAAGAGAGAGAGAGAGAGAGAGAGAGAGAGAGAGAGAGAGAGAGAGAGAGAGAGAGAGAGAGAGAGAGAGAGAGAGAAAGATTTATTTTCGTTTCTCTCTCTATCTCTCTCTCTCTCTCTCTTTCTTATTCTCATTCTCTTTGAAGTCATCGTTGCAATCGTCGTCATTAAAACGAGTACTTAGATGTAACGAGTAGCGGGCGGTCTGGCAGGAAGCGCATTCTGTCATTAACTCTACTTAGGCTACGCTTAATCGAAGATAAAAGTCGATCCTCATCTCTCTTCCACCTCTTTTTATAAAGAACGTATAGGTATACGACACGTGCGTACGTAATTGCATGTATGTATGCATGCTTGCATGTATGCATGTATGCTTGCATGTATGTATGTATGTATGTATGTATGTATGTCATGTATGTATGTATGTTTGTATGTCATGTATGTATGTATGTCATGTATGTATATATGTATGTATATTTGTGTGTAAACGTGACCGTGATTATGCTTCGAGAGTATGCGATTCGGACGATTAGTCGTAGAAAAAGAAAAAAGAAGATGAAGGAAAAGAAGAAGAAGAAGAAGGAGAAGATGATGATGATGATGATGATGATGATGATGATGATGATGAATATGAAGAAGACTCCGTATTGGAGTGAAGAGAGAGAAAGAGAGAGAGAGAGAGAGAGGAGATTTTTACGGCTTGCCTCTTTGAAAGGCGACACTCGAACGAAAAAAGAAATTAATTAAAGGAAGCTTCATTACGGGCAGAAGGGGGAGAGGGGGAGAGGAGGAGGACCCTTCCTCTCTCTCTCTCTCTCTCTCTCTTTCTCTCTTGCGGTGGTGGTATAAAACATCTTACCGCAGATACCGCATCCCGGCAGATGACGGGGAGAAAAAATTTTCGCTTGATTGACAGAATTAGACGAGTCTCAACCTCTCGGCGTATAATTTCATCTGACATTTCTAATCCTAGTCGGAATAGTCTGGTTTGTCTTTTTTCCTTTCCTTTCTTCTTCTTTATCTTCTCTCTCTCTCTCTCTCTCTCTCTCTCTCTCTCTCTTTTTAATTTTTATTTTATTTTTGAACGAACGTCTCTCTGCGGGGGTTTCGAGTTCGATACACATCACCTATCGCTCGAATATAATGTAATAATATACATACATACATATATATATATATATATTTATTTAAAATAATAATAATAATAACAAAATCGTATCGTATACAGTACAATTGGAAAGTAATACAAACGTTATTCATGCAACCATGTACGATTTTACGCGAACGAATTGCACGATCTATCGATCCAATAGACTAACAGATGCCTGGTACGACCGTAAAGATATTTCAAAAGGACAACCGCGTTTCGCAATGTGACATATAAAGAGGAAGAAGAAAAGAAAGAACAAAAAATGAAGGGTAAAAGAAAAAAAAAAGAAGGAAAATGTACAACGACGGACGAGGGGCCTCCTCTCTCGACGCGATCAAATATTAACAACGTGCAGCAGCAGCTTCGCGTTCGAGCGAAGCTCGCGAAAGGTTGGAACAGAAACGCGAGAATATAATGTCGATATACATACACACATACATGCATACATATATATGCATGTATATATGCATATATGTATGTATGTATGTATGTATGTATGTATATGTATATAGTCGTCGGTAAGCACGACGTTCTATTTTATTATACGAATGTGCGAAGTTAGCGTGCTCGTAAATGTTAATGCTTAAGCGAGATTTCTATCGGCTGACGAGTCACCCCGCACACACAGACACACAGTCACACGCATATATAATCGATTGACCCAATATGATCTTCGCGATAGATAAATCTTTTGTGACGTTCGTTTTAAAAATGTCCACCTCTCCTCCCCGCCCACCCCCCCCTCGCCATCCGTTTAAGACGAAATTACGCAGAAGGATATTCAACGGTTCAATTGCAAATCTTAATCCAATTGCATTATTTTTAATTATATATATAATTCGATCGATCGAATGATACTAATGATCGATCCAGTATTATCTTCGCGATGGATAAACAAATTTTCTTGCGTTTCTTTTTAACAAAAAAAAAAAAAAAAAAAAAAGGAAAAATAATTTTGCGTCGGAGAGTAAATTGCGTGGAAAGATTATTGACGGTTCGATCATAAACGAGATTACAAACGCAATTGCGTTAATTCTAATCGTCTCTCTCACTTTCTCATTCGCACGATCGATCGATCGATCGATCGATCAATCGGAACGAGAGGTTCCGTGAATCGATTTTCTCAGTATTTCTCTCTCTCTCTCTCTCTCTCTCTATATATATATATATATCTCTCGTTTTGTTTTGTTTCTCTTTAAATATGCATCAATAAAGAGGGCGGCAACTCTGTTAGATGCGTCAGCAGCATCCATTCCGTTCCGGAGGATCCCCTTTTGCGAGCGAGAGCTCCCATTTGCAGGGTGCAAAAAAGTCAAATACCTTATTAGCGAGAAGAAGTAAGAAGACGGCTTATCGTCGACATGTATCATCCGTCCTAGTCTCGTCATCGAGACCGGTGGAGATGGGAATCATCATCGACGACGTAGTCGTCGTTTTTATCAAGCTATGCCAATTCAAGGGATAAACTCGTCGGTTAATGAGAACGGTCCACGATTTATCGAACGAGAACGTTCTTAACGCGTTGGACACGTTGTTTAAAAGAGAAGAAGAACGAAAAGAAAAAAAAAAAAAAACAAAAAAATAGAAGAAGAAGAGGAAAAATATTTTCTTGGAATATCGGACGAAAGAACCTTACTCGATTTCAAATCGTTTGCTTAACAATCCTATTTTAACGCGTCCAAAGAGAGAGAGAGAGAGAGAGAGAGAGAGAGACTCTTCATTCTTCAAATAATCTCCGTTTCCATAGAGAAAAAAAAAAAGAGAGAAGAAAAGAAACGAAAAAAAGAAAAACTACTCTTCCGAGATAACACAGGGTTGGACCAAAGAGATCTCAGGTGATTCGAAGAACAAAAAAAAAAAAAAACAAATAGAAGAACAAGAAGAAAAAGAAACGAAAAGAAAAATCGATTGCTCCTTTTGATCCGAACCTTCGAAAATCGATTTTATTCTTTTTTCTTTCAAAATCGATGAACTACGAGGGTCTTGAGACATTTATTTTTTTACACTCATTTAAGAACCTTCGGTCCACCCTGTATACTCGTAGGACGGTTTTAATACAGCGTGGTCTTATAATCTTCCCAGTCCCCCCCCTCCTCCTCCTCCTACCGCCCACCTCCCCAAGTTTCTCTGTTTTCTCCAAGCTGTATTTCTTTCTCTCTCTCTCTCTCTCTGTCTCTGTCTCTCTGTCTCTGTTCGTTCCTGTGCGTTCCCTATACCTACGACCCCCTCCCCACCACCCCCACCCCGCCTCAGTCGTGCGTTATATCTCTCTTGTAAATCATACACGCATACCACTACGTCATATCTCGTGCATAAATGATAGTCTATAGCGCGCAAGGTTGGTCTCGTGGCGTCGAGTAAACTCGTGGTTACCATCGTACTTATTTGCATAAACGAGTCACGTCACGCGAACGCGTCATGGAGTATGACAATGAACGAGAAGAAGAAGTAGAAGTAAAAGTAGAAGAAGTTGAAGTTGAAGAAGAAGAAGTGGTAGGGATAAGAGGTTAAGGATAAGAGTTGAAGAAAGTTTCGAATCTATTAATATTCTTCAACGATTTCGATCGGTTATTTATATACCCGTACGATTTATCTTATCGAAATTCGAATATAAATCGAATATTATGGTAAATTATTAAATATTTTTCTTTTCTTTTTTTTTTTTTTTTTTTATCTTCCTTTTCCCGGTTCCCCGTGCAAACGCACTCGTGCGAAGAGAGAATACTGTCTTGTTTACTTACTTACTTACTTACTTATTTACTTACGTGGGTGTGCCCGCGCACGTGTATGTTAAGAGAGGGAAGAAGGAAGAAAAGAGAGAGAGAGAGAGAGAGAGAAAGAGAGAGAGAAAAGGTGGAACGAAGGATTAGTTTTCAATAACTTGGTCGCTACGTCGATCGATATCGTTCGAGATAAGCTATCGGTCCTCTATACTTGACACCGCGATAAGACCGATCTACTACGACGTTGAAGTACGTGAGTTATTTCAAGAGAGAAAGAGAGAGGTAGAGAGAGAGAGAGAGAGAGAGAGAGAGAGAGAGAGTTCTTCAGACGATAAAGACTATCACGATTCCTCCGTCCTTCTCAATCGCCCTTCTAAATCTTTCGCGCAACTCTGACAGACTTATTCATAGCTATACGGAAGAGTAGGAAAGAAATAGAAAAAGAGTTTTCTCGAGGGTGTAGAAATCGTGAAGGGTACGCGTGTTTATATTTAGATCGAGAACGCCCGATGGGCGCGTGAAAATCTAACGCGTGTGTGTGTGTGTGTGTGTGTGAGAGAAAGAGAGAGAGAGAGAGAGAAAGAATCTCTCCCTTCTAACAAACTAACGACCCCGCCGTTTTCTAACGGGCGCGAAAAAAATTTATAGCATATCGTCGGTCGACGTAAAAAAAAAAGAAAAATAATAATTTAAGGGCACGATGGTTCTGTTCGGTACTCGAAGCATTTTACGTCGTCGCTCCTAATTCTTCAGACGTTGAAAACAAAATTCGTGAAAGTTACGTGCGATCGTATCGATCGATTCCATCTGTTTTTTTTGTTTTCACTCGTCGTCGTCGTCGTCGTTGTTGTTGTCGTTATTGTTATCGTCGTTAAACGATATATACCTATTTTCGTCTTGCGAGCGAGCGAGCGAGCGAGTAATGATAAAGGAAACAAAAATAAAATAAAATAAAATAAATGGAAAGAAATGTGAAGGGAAAAAAAAAAAAAAAAAAGAAGAAAAGGAAATTCGATAGACGCCGTCAAAATGTATTATCATTGATTATAATTAACATTAATTGAAAAATACCGAAAGAACGACGTTATATTCGATGATTGGAAGTCCTTATCCGTTAGTTGAACGTACTAACTGAGAATGGCTTTTGGAGAACACGTTCGGTGTTCTTCCTGGATGGGAAGACAAATTTTTCTCGGAAGACCATTTATGTATGTATGCATATATAAATACATACATACATACATACATAAATACATACATCTATATATATATATATATATACATACCATAAATACGTACATATATATGTCTGTATGTACGTATATATACATTAGCTTACGTACATAGAGATATCTACATTCTCGCGTTAGTTCGCAGGAGATAAAGACAGACAGACAGACAGACAGAGAGAGAGAGAGATAGAGAGAGAAAGAGAAAGAGAGAGAAAGAGAGAGAGAGAGAGTCCGGTTTTCAGAGAAGGTGACGATAATGCGATGAGATCTAGTCTCTCCGGGTGTGAAGCAACCGCAAACCGTAATATCATTCATAGGTTGCGCCGTGGTCCATGCATAAGTCTCTGAGAAGAGCGCGTCTAAGAGAGCGTTAGGACGCGTCTCTCTCTCTCTCTCTCCTCTCCTCTCCTCTCCTCTCTCTCTCTCTCTCTGTACGTTCGCTGCGCGTTCGTATACAGCGTACGCGAAAGAGGCGTGGGCGGATGAAGCCTCCGGCCTGTTTGCCCACACGCTGTAATTCTTGCACGGCGATATCTTCGCCGGTTACACGTCGCTAAACTCTCCTCGGTCGTAAGGTGAAAGGCGAAATGTTGGCTACCAATAGATTGCGCTCGATTTTCACCGATGAATGCCATTTTGAAAATTTATATTATACGACGAGGACACACGCATACACATAAATATAAATATATATATATGTATATATGGACCGTTTATTTTGAAAGTGGTGCAAGTCGATTCTCTTTCGTTTCGAGAAAATTAAACGTTCATGATCAATGTTTACGCGATTTCTTTTACCGGCCAATTTTATATCGAACAAAGGCATCGGCATTTTTTTTTTTTTTTTAAGATATCAAATACTAAGTAGTTATAAACAAAAAGTTTACACTAAATTAAGCGTAAATTACGTCAAATCTCATGTTTTTTTTTTTTTTTTTTTTTTTTTAAAGTACTTACATCTCTTTCAAAATAAACGATCCATATATATACATATATTAAAAAAAAAAAAGGTACACAGGTCACTCGAGACGTATCTATATCTCTACGCGCTGTTGGGAATAAAAATACAAAGAAAAAAAAAAAAAAACATTGGAAAGGAACCGTGTACGAAAGAAATGATAAAAAGTAAAAGATAAATGAGAAGAAAGAAAATTAATATACAAATAAATCAATAAATAAATAAATAAATGAGGAAAAAAAGGAAGGAAATGTTACGATCGTCGGTATCTGCGAACGCATGAACGCGCAGCCATTTCGAAACTCTTTGTTGGGGGTCGAGGGAGAGAGAGAGAGGGAGAGAGGAAAAAAAAGAGAAAAAAAGCAAAAACGAAAAAAAAACAATATAAAACAACAAAAAAGTGGACAGCCAGAGAAAGAATGAAAAAGGAACAGTATGGTCCACGGAAGGAAGTCGTTCCATGCGATGTGCCTTCCGTTCGATTTGTAAAGGTGAGAGACTAGAGTTCGCTCGCTCGAACTCTAGGTACTCGTTCGAAATAGAATTAAAAAAAAAAAAAAAAAAAAAAAAAAAAAAAAAAACGGGAAAAAGGAATATAAAAATGTTTGATACGTTCGATAGAGAGCTGCCGGAAGTGGGTGTCGTGTCGCCATTAACAATTTGCCTTTTCTCTCTCTCTCTCTCTCTCTTTCTCTCTTTTTTTTTTTCTCTCTCTCGATCGTTCGTGCGGGGGTGTAGGCGAAACTCTCCGAGTACGTGGACGCCTACGTGGTATATACAAAGAGAGAGAGAGAGAGAGAGAGAGAGAGAGAGAGAGAGAGAGACGAGGTTACGTTATGTTTTTCGCATAATAGAAAATATCGATGGAGAGAAATTTCTCATTGTTTTCTCTTTTCATTTGTTTTTTTTTTTTTCGTTTTTTCCTTTTTCTTCTTATTTTTCAGTGACCGTGCGAAATCCGAAAACAAAAGAAAAAAATAAAAAGGAAAGAAAGAAACGAAAATGAAGGAAGGAAGGAAGGAAGGAAAGAAAGAAACGAAAATGAAGGAAGGAAGGAAGGAAGGAAAGAAATAAAGAAAGAAAGGGGAAAAAAAGAAAATGGTGAAAGATTAACGAGCGTTCATTACGTCGGGAAAGTTAATGTCATAAATCCGTTTTAAAAGGAAATCTTAAATTTAAGTAATGGGAGAGAAAAGCAAAAAAAAAAAAAAAAACAAATGAGAAAAAGAGAGAGAGAGAGAGAGAAATGAAGGATAATTTATCATTCGTTTTCTAAAAATCGATCATTATAGAAAAAGGGAAGGATACTTTGTCGCAAGGGTTCTTAATACCTTCTTCTTATCCTGAGAAGCCCTATCGAGGTTAGGCTTTAGACGAAAAATATCTGGTGACACCGTGTGCGGGTGCTTTCTTCTTTGACAAGGAACAAAAAGGGTTTCACCCTTGAAAGGATAAAATACCGTTTAGGAATTCTTCCTTTCCTTTTTTTCTTCTGCTTTTTTCTTTTTTATTTGTTTAATTATTTTTTTTCCCCCCTTTATCTATGTTTTCTATAACTCGATTTTTAATATCGCTCTTTCACTCTCTCTCTCTCTTTTACTTTTCTTTTTCTTTTTCTAACGAATCAAAAATATATTTTTATTATTTTTTTTCTCATTTTTTCTCATTCTCGAAACTCGTTCTTTGACAACGAATTAGAAAAAAAAAAAAATTTATAGTAGAAAGATGGTTGTTCGATTCTCTTATAAGTAAAACGAGAAAAAGGTTCGTCTCGATTCATTTCTAATTTTCCGCATTCCAACTATTATTGGTTCTCTCTCTCTCTCTCTCTCTCTCTCTCTCTCTCTTTATCTTTCTCAGAAGGAGAGTGCTTTTCTAATTACACGGATTGCCTCGCGAATTAAGTAATTATTAGCGAACGCTCTCGATGAGTTAATTATTAGGGACTTTAATTAAGAACCGCGTGTGCGAGGCGCGTCGTAATGAAGTTTCTTACCGCGGTTCCTTTCGTTGGTTAAAACGATTAGACGAAACGGGTTGTTAACTTCGTAGGACCGCCATTATTTATATTTTTGCGAGTTATTCGAGATCTTTTCTTTTTCATTTTTTCTTATACAACATTTCCATCGAAAACAAAAAGTAATATTTCGTTGGGTTATCAACGAAAATAATATTTTGAACGATCCCACGAAAGTTAATCTTATCTTTTAACAATTGTCCTAAGCCTCGAGGGAAAGAAGTAACGGAAGGAGAAACGTTCGTAAAAAAAAAAAAAAAAAAAAAAAAAAGAAGAAAAGGAATTTTTCGAAATTTCAAAGTCGTATGACGTGCGTTGCGTGTACGCGTGGAGGATACGTCGCGTGTAGGATACGTCGCGTATCGATCAAAATGGTTGGACGATTATCGAGGAAGTCGACGAACGATTAAACGTCTCGAAGAATAATTCATTCGAACGGATCGATTCCTCGCAAATTTATATCCTCGATTTCTCCTACGCGTATCTCTCTCTCTCTCTCTCTCTCTCTCTCTCTCTCTCTCACTCTCTCTCTCTCTTTTTTTTTTATTTTTACTTCTTTTAAACCATTCGCGGTCTTTAGAAACGAATCAATAACCAATTTCAAATAAATCATCGCGACTTGTATGGTATTGTGCGTTATTAACGTGAATAAATCTATCACCGATGAAATCGTCAGAGTCTATAGAACGTGAAATAAGGTCGCGTGGGCGTTCGTAGAATCCAGTTACGTGTCACTTACGTGCCACGAACTTCGACCCCGAGAAGCTTGTCCCCAATTTCGAAAGTTGACCCCTCTCTCTCTCTCTCTCTCTCTCTCTCTTTATCTTTATCTTTCTCTCTATCTATCTCACTCAACGAGTGGTAAACTACGCTCTCTCGCGAGTTACCTAAGTTAATCGCTTAATTAATTCCACCGTCCGGTCGTTCGCATCGCTTTCACCCGATTAACTTATACTTTTATGTGAGTACCCCTTCTCCTTCCTCTTCTTCCTCCTCCTCCTCCTCTTCTTCTTCTTCTTCTTCTCTTTTTTCTTCTTGCCTGACGATAAATCTCGAGAATAAAATAGGAAGACACACGCACACACACGAACACATATAAATATATTGTCCTTGAGAATTATCATCCAACGATTAAAGCGTACAGGCGACTTATCCTGTTATTACTTTTTTTTTTCCTTCTCCTTTTCATCTTTTTTTCTCTTTCCTTTTCTTTTTTCATTTACGGGACAACGTATCACGTATGCATATACACGCGTACATGTATATATATATATATATATATGATTTTTTTTATTATTTTGTTTGTTTTATAACGAAGAATTCGCTAGGGAGACATTCGTAACAAATGATAAGGGTGAAGGGCGGGGGAGGGGTGGGGTAGGACGAGAAGAAGGAGGAGGTGGAGGAGAAAGAAGAGGAGTCTCAGTTTCCCTTTGCCTTCGCATCGGATGACTAACGACCGCCGAGACTATTTATTGTCATCAAGCGCTCTTTCTGCTTTCTCATGCGATCTACGAACAAGATTCAGAACACTGTATGCATCTATGTAACTTAGCCGAGTATAGTCTTCTTGATGGTGCCTCTTGAGAACATCCGAAGTAGATGCTTGGATAGAGAGAGAGAGAGAGAGAGAGAGAGAGAGAGAGAGAGAGAGAGAGAGATAGAGATAGAGTGTGTGTTTGTGTGAGAGAGAGAAGGATAGGAGAAACCTTTCGGTTGGTCGTCGTCGAGATTTACTCGTGCAACGTCTCAGCTTCTCTTCCTCTTACGTTATAGCTCGCAGGAACCTCCGAAGTTCTCCTCCTCCTCCTCCTCCTCCTCCTCCTCCTTTTTCTCCTCCTCCTTCTCCTCCTTTTTCTCCTCTTGCCTTTTCAGCGGAAATTACACGTTTCCTCGAACGGACGTACACGCGCGTTCGTGAGACGACACCTCGAGAAATCTCTCGTTCCCCATTTCTTTTCTTTTCTTTTCTTTTTTTTTTTTTTCAAATATATTTTTGGTAATACTCTCTTCGAGTCGAAATTTGCGAGACGCTCTTTAATTTCTGTTTCTTCTTAATTGTTTTTCTTTTCAAATATATCTCTTTTGTCTTCTAATATGTCTTTGGTAATACCTTTCTTCTTTTCGTCGAGATTTGCTCGACGCTTTTTTATCTCCGTACTTCCGTTTCTTTTTTATTTTTTATTTTTTAAAATATCTCTTTTTTTTTTTCAAATATATCTCTGGTATAACCTTTCTCCTTGTCGAAATTTGTTCGACGCTTTTTTAATTTCCGTTTCTTTTTCATTTATTTTCTTTCTTTTTTTTTCGAGTCTTTCATTTTCGAGTTGTTTCTTTTTTTTTTCTCTTTTTGCTATTTCTTTTTTTTTTCATCTCTCTCTCTCTCTCTCTCTCTCTCTCTCTCTCTCTCTTCGGATCGCAAAATTACAAGTTCCAGCAGGAAAAGTAATCGCGAGCTCCCGAAAAAAGATTCCCGAAAGAGTGCAGATAATCGTTTTTTTCTTCTTCTTTTTATTCCTTTAAAAATAGAAATTTCTTTGGTCCCTCCTCCCCTCCCCTGCCCCTCCCCCCAGTACCCCATATCCTTTGTATCCCTCGTTTCTCCTCCACGTTTTTTTTCCCCCTCTTTTCTCTGTTTTTCTTTTTGTTCTTCATTTCGTTTCTTTCGAAACACTTTTATACTTTGTAAACTTACACGCAATGTCCGACGTACATATGCATGTATGCATGTATGCATGTATGTATGCCGGACGTTCCCCGTTGTTACTTGCACGTGCAATCGTAAATCGTAAACACGACGATATATTCAGGATCCGCACGTGGAAAATTTCACGAGAGAGTGAATTAATATCAACGTACTCGTGAATTATATATTTATATGTGGCGATTAGCGCGTCAGAAGATATCGAGGGGTTAAGCGTGTTCTTACTCGATTACGTAATATGTAAATTTTCGTTGTTAAAACCTTCGTGCGTTTTCCCCGGCAATATTTTTCTTGCGTGACCCTTCCAATTTTTTTCATTATTATTTTTTTATTTATTTATTTATTTATTTATTTATTTTTTGGATTAACGGAACAAGTACGAAGAAAAGAGAGAGAGAGAGAGAGAGAGAGAAAAAAAAAGAATGTATAATATATATTTATATATTTATGAATGTATATATAATTATTAGTCCCGCCTGTTTCGTACCGTAAAACTATGGATTAGAAAGGAAGATTAGAGAAGTTACGACGATCTACGCCGGCGTGTAGGATCTTCGCGTTGGATCAAAAGTACCGCTCGAGAATTCGTAGAAAAGGTGCGGTAAGCGCGTTCTCTATCGATCAGTTTCCCCCCTCCCCTACCCCCGCCCCGACCCGTTCGTAAGATTAGAAGGTTTGCTCGTTTGTAGAGACGGTCGTTGTTATCGGTATGTACCATCCCTCGAAGGTATATGAACCTGTTCATATTTATGGTTACCAAATAGTCGAGGAAAATATATATTTTATAAACTTAACGATAAAAATATTATATATCTTCGAGAGATCTATCTTTATATAATTGTATGTATAAATATATGTGTGTGTGTGTGTGTGTGTGTGTATATGTATAGGAATTATCTTATAATCGAACGTAGATCTAGGATAATATAACGGATAGTCGAATTTAATCGAATTGTTTCCTTCTATTTGTTTTTCTTTTCATTCCATTTCTTTTCTATTTTCAATCATCAGAAATATCGATATCGGTATCGATCGGAAAGGTTTCGATCGAGCTCGATTAATTTAATTCCGAATAGAACTGCTGATAGATCTCATGTTTCGCACGATTTCTTTCGCGAATGTTTTCTCACGGGCATCGGCGAGATACATCTCGTGCCGTGCGAAAAATTGTCTGTTAAAGGTACGTCGAACTCTGGAAATTCGAGAGAGAGAGAGAGAGAGAGAGAGAGAGAGAGAGAGAAGAGAGAGAGAGAGAGAAGAGAGAGAGAGAGAGAGAGGGAGAGAGAGGGAGAAAGAGAGACTATATTAAGCGGCCCTTGACACTGTTGAAGTATAAGACGCCGCGCAAGAACACCGCGTGGCCACATTTAGAGACACAAGAGAAAGAGAGAGAGAGAGAGAGAGAGAGAGAGAGAGAGAGAGAGAGAGAGAGAGAGAGAGAGAGAGAGAGAGAGAGAAAGAGAGAGAGAGAAAGCTGCGTCGAGACATTCGCCAGGAGTTCTCATCCAGTCTCCACTATGGATTACGCCAATGCTTGGACCGCGCATAGGTTCTGGCCTGTTGGATTTTAAATATAAACTGCAGGGGTGGGACACGTAGATGGAAGGATGAGTTAGCCGAGAACAGACTAAACCGAAATAGTCCTCTAGTCCTCGGTGGCTTTTCGGCTCGTAAATAAGTTAGTTCGATTTATTTAGTTAGTTCGTTAAGTTAGCCAATTAATTAATTAACATGTATGTATGTATACATACATACATACATACATACATACATACATACATACATACATACATACATACATACATATATATATATATATATATATATATATATATATATATATATATATATATATATATATATATATATAGAGAGAGAGAGAGAGAGAGAGAGAGTTACAGGACGTACCCAAAGGATTTTCACATAAATTCCACTTACGTGATCATATCGGAGTCTATATATCTAACTGGTATCATACGAGAGCAACGTGGCTGAGTAACGAACCAAATCGATTAACTTCTCTTTTTGAATTTTTTTTTCCTTTTTCATTTTTATTTATTTTTTTTTTTTTCAATTTAAATGTCGAAGCACTCGACGGAATACTCACTTGTTCTCTCTCTTTTTTTTTTTTTTTTCATATTTAAAATAAATTTCTCTAATTTCACTCGTTCATTTTAATACCGTCGAGCAACGAAACAATTTTTTTTTTTTTTTATCATGGAATAAAAAATAATTTCAGGCTCGTTCTCTCCGTTGTTGTTGTTGTTGTTGTTGTTGTCGTCGTTTTCCTTGTTTTTTTTTTGTTTCCCCACGTTCGAAAACGGGACTACTACTACTATTACTTTCTCTCTCTATCACTTTTCAACGTTTCAGACTCTAGTGTCGTATTACAATGGCAGAGAGAGAGAGAGAGAGAGATAGAGAGAGAAAGAGAGAGAGAGAGAGAGAGTGACAAGGATAGGGAGTTATTCTAAGCGGAGAATTCTAAACGCGGATAAACGAGGAGGATCGTAAACGGTTGTTCGCGACCGTGAATATCTTTTGCTTTGAGAGGAGATTAAAAAAAAAATAAAAATAAAAAGGGTAGTAAGGGTGGAGGGGGGAGGGAACGGTTCGCTATGGGGGGGTGGGGGGATAGGAGTAATTGGATCGTTGCAACGAATTGCCTTCAATTTTCTTACCGTCCTATTCTATTCTCGTCCGAGTCTCCGATTCGTTTTTCGTGGTCTTCGAGGGAAGGAAAGGAAAGAAAAAAAAAAAGAAAAAAATACGATAAAATGGAAGGAAGAAAAACACTCGGTGAAAATCGTCTCGTCTCGTCTGGTATCATCCAGGGTCTCGTCTAATCTAGCCTAATCATAGTCAGGTCTAGTCTCTTAGTCCAGGTTCGTTACAGTCTCAGTTTCGTATCTCGTTTCGATAGAAACAGAGACCAGAGAAGGAGGCGCGAGCAAAGCATAGTCCCTAAGCATTTGCTGCTGCACGTTTCCCTTTGTTCGGACTCGTGTTACTTGTCGGCAATAAGTTCGCAAGGGTGTTACATAAATTTTCAAGCCAATCTCTTAGCCGATCTCGACACTTCGATACCACGCGAGTTAGCCCGCGATTCTAACCCGAGCCGACCGAGGAAGCTGCCATCTACCCCCCTCCCCCTGCCCGCGCTCCTCCCTCCCCTCTCTCCGCCCGAGCTTTTGTACGGGGTATTTCACTGTTAACGCCATTAAGGCACTTTCCTAATGAATTGCTAATGAAACCGAGCTTCTCGCGCGCTTGGCTTTCGCCTCTTCCGTTCCTTACTTCTTGCTTCTTGCTTCTTGCTTCCTCCTACTCCTTACTTCTTTGGTTTGGAGGAGGAGGAAGAGATCCTCACGATCATCGCCATTACGGTACACATACCTCCTTATATACGTTCGCACCCTTCACCCACCCTCTCTCTCCCACTGCACTTTGTCTCTCTGCTCACCTATCACCTCGCCAACCTTCTCTCTCTCTCTCTCTCTCTCTCTCTTCCTCCTTTCCTTTATCTTTTCCTCTATTCTTCTGCTTTTCTTTCTTTTTTTTTTTTTTTTTTTTTTTAATTTGCTTCTTGCTTACTCGATTGCTCTGTATATCTAGTATTTAGAAGGAAACATTTTATTTTGTTTTTTATTTTTTTTTTTTTATATTCCTCGTTCGATCTAAAGTCCGATTAGCGTTTGTACTCTTCCGAACGACGTACTCCGATACGACGGAAGAAAAAAAGAAAAGAAAAAACAAAAAAAAAAGGAAAAGTTCGATCGACGAAATTTTCGGACGACGGATATATATTTTTCGAATGGAATCTTTTCGATCGTACGAAAATTAGAAGGGTTGGAAGGGGGGGGGAGGATCAACATATTTTTACATATAAAACTTCGTTCGATCGATCTATCGATCGATCGTAAAAACGTAATATCGACGCGGATCGATTATTATGTCCAACTAAACGTTAGAAAATTTAGTTTTCTCGTTACAACGAGAGAAAGTTACTATAATATTGTAATATATAATTTTACGATTCCTCTTCCTCGTTGGTTAGTTTAAAGAGAAAGAGAGAGAAAGAGAGAGAAAGAGAGAGAAAGATAAATAAAAAATAAAAAGAATCGACAATTTCTATGATCGTTTCCGCGTAAAACGACGTTGGTGGGCTCTCTCTCTCTCTCTCTCTCTTTTTCTCTCTCTTTCATTCTTTCAATCACTCTCTCTCTCTCTCTCTCTCTCTCTCTCTCTATTTCTCGGAGAAGAAAACTCGTAGAGACTCGAGATCTCGAAGTACTCGAAGCAAGGAAGAAGTCGTTCAAGGCTTCGTTTATGCGTTTGCTCCGAGATGAGCGTAGGAAAGAAGGAGAAAGAAGAGGAAGAGAGGATGAGAAGCTGGAGGTTGAGGAGGTGGAGGAGGTGGAGGAGGAGGAAGCTGCGTAAAGACGGAGGCCCGGAGGACGTCCGTGAAAGAAATTTATGATGCCGACATAATAGACGCTATGCAGGCGCGAATAACATCGTCGTCGTACGAATCGTCTTACGAACTTTCTTTTTTAAACCAATCAACCATTCAACTACATACATACATACATACATACATACATTCATACATACATACATGCATACATGCATACATGCATACATAAGATAGATAAAAATATACATACGCACGTACATACAAGAACGTAACCTAAGTCATCCTATCTCTACAATTAGGACAATTTACGAACTCTCGACGACCTAACACGAAATATGTATATATAAATATCACTCTAAAAACCATCAATGTAATAATGTTCGTTTCGAATTGAACGAATCATATATACCATCGATCGTCAACGATCACGAATAATATATACCGATATATCAGCGATCATTAATTCCGTTGTTCCGTTTCTTCCGTTTCCGAACGAAAACGATCATTTATCATTCTCGATCATTCTCGAGTAATCGTAGATATCCTTTAGAAAATCGGATCTACCGGAGTGATTCTTCGTGTTTTGGTGCTCGTTATAAAATATAATAAAGCTCGGTATATTGTTTTTCACTACGTACGCGACGCTCCGTACGTACGACGAAGGAGACTAACTCGAGATTTCTTTCGATTCCTCCTACGAAGAATATTTGAGATAAGATAATACTCGCGTTACTTGCCAAAGTAAGTAAAGTACTTATTTTACTCGTGCGTTAGCCAACACGGTCGATAAAAATCGTTTAGTCGGAAAAAGTTCGGAGAGATTTGGAAGTTCTCCAGTTTTGAGAATGTTAAAGGATCACCGACATCTTTCTTCTTTCTATTCTTCCTCATCTTCTTCTTCTTCTTCTTCTTCTTCATTTTTTTGTTACTCTCTTTTTTCCTTCCCTCCCAGTTCCACGTCACACTTAAATTGTTCCTAGTATTTTAACCATTGGACTTACGCCAGTCTTTCACTCACTCTCTTTCTCTCTCTCTCTATCGATCCATCAATCTCTATATATATCCATCTATTATCTATCTCTTTCTCTTATTCCATAATTCAATGGGTGCGTCAAGAGGCTTACTTATCTATCTACGTAACGTCATAACGTCGACGTTCTAAACGTACTTCCATTTCGGCAAGTTAAAAAGTCACGAAAACGAATCGATGCTGTATCGTGAAAAAAAGCAAAAAGAGAGAAGGAAAAAAAAAAAGAAGAAACCCCGCTTAACGGGAGTCATCGTGATTTGGGGGCCAGAAACGCTTAGAGATTCGTTTCGCGAGTTGTATGCGTGTAATATGTAACTATACGCCCACATCCAATCCAGTCTCTCTCTCTCTCTCTCTCTCTCTCTCTCTCTCTCTCTCTCTCTCTCTCATCCAAAATTTATCGTAGCGGTCATTATAGCGATAATAAAGAACGTTATCCTGGATAAGGCTAACAATGGACCGTAGAGGGTAACGTAAATGCTACCCCCATGTAGGTATATGTCTCCTCTACACTACATAGATATCTTATATATATTTGTGTGTGTGTGTGTGTGTGTGTGTGTGGACGCACACATACATTAAATTGCTGGGGTAAAATCGTTAAATGGATACGTGGGATCTTCTTCGTTGGTCACGGAAAGGTAATACGATTATCGTAACTTTTTTATATTCTCCCGTGTTACCAGAAACACACACACACACACACACGTACGCACGCACGCACGTACACAGACTTGGCTTTTAAAAGATATGCCTATCTTCTCTCTCTCTCTCTCTCTCTCTCTCTCTCTCTCTCTCTCTCTCTCTCTCTCTCTCTCTCTTTCAAAGTCGGTCGTTAAAGTATCCCACGTTTTCCTCGAACTTGGAGCGGAATGAGAGTCCGCACGCTTTTACGGTTCTTGAATTGGCTCCGGTATTCTTGTGGCTGTCGTTAGATCGTTTTTATTTCCAAGTTGGAGAATTCCAAAGGCGGCCGTGTTCGACGCAACTCGAACAACATTTGAAATCTTGTATCCATGTATGTATCCATGTATGTATTGTATGTATAATGTATAGAACAATTTGATTTCTTTTTCTTTTCTTTTTCTTTTTTTTTTTTTTTTTTTTTTTCGTCGACCGTAGAGTATCATACAAGTACTTAGATACGTCGTTACAGTTCAAACGTATAGACGGTATCGATCGATTTATTCATATTCCTTTACTTCGGTGGTACGTAGTGATAGTGATAGAAAGAGAAAGAGAGAGAGAGAGAGAGAGAGAGAGAGAGAGAGAGAGAGAGAGAGAGAGAGTGATAGATAGATAGATAGATAGATAGAGAAAGAGAGAGAGAGAGAGAGTGAGTTAGAGACAAGAATGGATCGTTTTGGTAGAGAGAAATCGAAGTAAATCGCGTCTCGGTAGGTAAAAGAGAGAGAGAGAGAGACAGAGAGACAGAGAGAGAGAGAGAGAGAGAGAGAGAGAGAAGAAGGAAATAAAATGAAAGAACGACGTAGCGAATATCCTTAGGCTGGAAGGCGGCCAAAAACTGTATTTTCCTCGGTTGGCTGGCGAACGCGAGAGTATAAACGAGAGAAAGAAAGATAGAGATTGAAAGAGAGAGAGAGAGAGAAAAAAGAGAGAGAGAGAGAGAGAGAGAGAGAGAGAGAGAGAGGATGAGGGATGGTGGATGGGGTATGGAGGATGGAGAGAGAGAAGGAGGAGGAGGAGAGCGGGGTGCAATTTTTCTTGCTTTGCCGACAGCTGGCCGTGTATGCAATTTGCATAAAAAACAGGCGCCCGTCCGGTCACTTATTTCGCGCGCCTATCCCCGGGCTCGGTTTATCGTAAAAAATTGCGCCACCGCATTCCAAAAATTAATCCCACGATCGTTACTCGCGAGCCATCGGTGGCTCTAACGCGCGATCGTCGTTTATAACGTGCGATTAAAGTCTTTTCCGAGTAAGTACTAAGATACCTACCTATCTACCTACCTACCTACCTACCTACCTACCTACCTACCTACACCGTGTATCTACCTACCTTACTCCCTTTTAACTTGTGTGCCTCTAAAAGAGACAAAAGTATAGCGACACTTAAATTGTTTTAATGAAAATCATTTGATCGTAACATACACACGGTGTGTGTATATATATATATATATATATATATTATATTATATATTATGTATATATTATACTATATATTATATAACGTAAATAATAACGGGATGGATTATTATTAAGAAGTTCGATTATGATAGCACGTGCTCGTGTTAATCTATTGAATTATTTTACAGTTCCGATAAACGTTTTTTCTTTTTTTTTTATTTTCTTGTCGTCTACGAATTCGATCTCCCGTATCGTACCGATATTATCGAACCCGTGTTTGGATTTGTTTTGCTTTTTATTTTATTTTATTATTTTATTTTTTTTTTTTTTTAATTAAGAAGAGGGACATACTTTTTTCTATTTTGTATTCTTGATATTTTCTTTTTTTTTTTATTTTTTTATTATTTCGCAAGAAGGATCGAACAACGTCGATCGTAAAGCTCGAATTTCGATCAAGATTTCTAACCGAACGAACCGTGCGCGCCTTGTTCCTAACGACGTACAAAAACCATAAAACGATTTCTCCGATATTCGAATCTCTCTCTCTCTCTCTCTAAAGAAATTTTATCCCTCGAAAAAGCAACGATCTCCCAGAAATCTATTCGATAAGAGTAAAATCAAAGACAACGCAAGTACGTAGTTCGCATCGAAACCCGAAACATCTCAAAAAATGATGATCATCCAAACGACACTCCATAAAAAAGATCAGTCGAGTTAGTTGAGCGTTTATAATAGAAAGTAAATAGTAAAGTAATCGTATTTCGTTTATAGTAGTACCGATGTCGTTATCTATTATTACGGCTATTACTGTTATATACTATTCTATACGTGACGGGAACTATAGGTCGGTCCTCGGCGCGTTTACAAGTATAATAAAAGGATGATGGATATGAAAATAAGGAACGACGTGACTACCGTTTGCACGGTGTCGTTGTTGTTATTGTCGTTATTGTCGTTATTGTCGTCGTCGTCGTTGTTGTTGTTGTTGTTGTTGTTGCTACAGTCGTTGACTATGGTTGTCGCTATGGTTTCTCCTTCTCGTGCGATTCAGTGCTCGCGTGCGCACGCTCATACGAACGTTGGGTTACATGGCACTCTAACCGCTTATGGTTTACTGCATCGGTATCGAGGTCTTCGCCCGCAGAGTTCCAAAGGGAACTGGTTCGCCCACCTCCTTTTTATGTCCTGGAAGGGTTCCGACCGTAAGAATTCTCCGAGCTAGGGACCCTCGTCTTCTCGCAGATCGATTCTCGAAATTGTTCGGTCGGTCGATCGATCGATCTGTCGATCGGTCGGTCGATCGATCGGTCTGTCGATCGGATAGACCGAAGAAACTCGCGAACTAAGCGTTTTCATACTTAACGTTTTAACAGATTTCTTATATTCCCTCAAATTATTATCCCGTTCGTTCGTGTTCCTTCTTTTAAATGAAGATTTTGTTTATTTATTTTTTTCTGCACCACACCCCTCCTCTCCATCCCCGCGAGACGGTACTGTCGTCGCAGCAAATCTTAGAGGACGACATTTTACTGACGATTACTCATGATAAATACTGCTGTTTTTATTTTTTTATTTATTTATTTTTTTTTTTTATTGTTTTTTTCACACGATCGAAATAAAACGTTCAAGGAAAGGATGATACCTATTTAATACGGTAAATTATTTCTAGCGTACAGTTTCAATGTATCAAAATCGAAGGAAGGATGGAAGAATTGTTTTTCTTTTATTTTTCTTCTTATTTTTTTGTTTTGTTTCTATTTTACGTTCCCTTCGTTCAATTTTACTTTATTTCGCATTTAACACGGGAGTTACGATTGAGAATCGATTCGTGGGTTGTTCGTTTTTGTGCGATTTCGTATAGACTCCTAGATCGGAAGAATTACACGGCGATCGTTTGGACGGTTGGATCGATGGATCGATAGAAAGCTTTCTCGACTGTTAAATCACGATTATGTGTTCGAACGCGTCTCCACCTACGTAATCACGAAGAAACCGGCGTGACTTTGAGAATAAAAAGGAGAGAAAGAGAGAGAGAGAGAGAGAGAGAGAGAGAGAGAGGGAAAAGAAAGAAAATACCTTTGTCTTAGCCTTTGGAAACTTCAAACGAGAGCGAAGGTATCCGAGTAGGAAACAATAGCTCGTTACTTATGCGCCTTCCTTTAGCCATTATCCCTCTTAAGATGGCCGTGATCGTAACGAACTTTCTTCCTCCTTTGTCACCGTAAAAAAAAAGACAGAAAAAGAGAGAGAGAGAGAGCACTTGGACTTCGCGAAGCTTATTTAGGATGCATCCGGGATTACGTTGATCATTGCTTCCAAGAGAGAATTAAATCGTGTATATATATATATATATATATATATATATATATATATATTTATATGTATGTATGTATGTATGTATATACGTATGTATGTATGCATTTAAAAGCTCACCCCAAGGCGAAGGTCATGTCGTAAAATATCACCCTGGCATTCGCGTTTATTATCCTTTCGAGTCATTTACCGATTTTTTTTCTACTTTCTTTTATATTTATCTTCCTTTATTTCTTTCTTACTTTCTTTCTTTCTTTCTTCCTTTCTTTTTTTGTCTTTCCTTAACATTTTACGATTCATACAAAATTCTCGAGGATGAATCTTTATCCCTTTTCTTTTTCTTTTTTTTTTTAATTCTTGTATTTGCTTTGCCAGGACTATAAAACAATATCGCACTTCTATCTTCTTTTCTCTTTCATTTATTTACTTATTCGTATATTTATTTTACTTTTCTCTTTTCGTTAAGGGTTATGAAACAGATAACAATTCATTCTTCGATTGAAACCGTATGAAGTAGCGTGAAAAGAATAGGGAATGAAAGTTAGAAATGAAAGGAATAGAAAAGAAAATTAAAGAAAAGAAGAAAAAAGAAAATGTTAACGAGATGGTCGATAAATAACGGCGTCCTGATGTAAAAAAAAAAAAAAAAAAAAAAGAAAAAAAATGTATAAACGAATGGAGAAAAACTAGTTTACTCGGTGGAACGGTCGGTCCATTGAGTTTCGATTCAGTTGTGTGCTTTGCTTCCGTGGCCAGCGACTTGAATGGGGCGCGGGAGGTGTGGGAGGGGAAGGGGAGGGGGAGGGGCGATGGGGTTGAGGGGAAGGACACTTGCGACACCTTAACGTTTTAACGTCGTTTAGTAACAGACACGAGGGATATATAATCGATACGGATCGTATCAAGCATTGGACGCCTCTTATCGTTTGACTTTGCGCATATCGATACACTCGATCTCATTAAACGCGCATATACAATCGAACGATCGAGATTTTCGCGTTCTCTCTCTCTCTCTCTCTCTCTCTCTCTCTTTCGATCGCATCGTAACTTACATATATACGCGTATGTCTGTACATACCTTCTCTCTCTCTCTCTCTCTCTCTCTCTCTCTCTTTCTCCGTATGTGTGTAAAGAAGAGAGAGAAAGAGAGATAGCCGAGGGAAAGACGTCGGAGTTCGAGTTGCACTATGCAAACGAGGCGCAGAAACCAGTAGTGTGACTTGCGTTCGAGAAAACGAGAGTGAATTAAATGCGTCAACTATACATATACATATATATGTGTGTGTGTGTGTGTGTGTGTGTGTGTGTGTGTGTGTGTGTACACCATCGATCTCTGACTACTACTGGGAGAGAACTATGCAGATATGATATAAACAAATGGATCGTGCTTCTCTCGAAACGTCACATTGATTCATGGCTAAGATATCGTGCCCGTACAAATTTCAAAGATAATGCGTTTTATCAATCGTTCTCGTCGTCTACTTCTGTCTCTCCTTCGTCTCCTTCGTTCGATTAATCCTTATATATATATATATACACACACACGCACGCACACATTTTATTTCCATCTATAAATTCAATATAACAGATACCATAAGGTATTATCTCTCGGCGGATATCCCATCGTAACATTCCAAAAGATATTCACGTCTAATCCGTAAACATTAGAAATTTGACGATGTTTCGTCTACGACGAAGATTCTTTTCTTTTTTTTCTTTAAGGTGAAGAACTTTCGAGGACACGTATCCGGTAGTCGTGAATGGGACATCATCGAATATTATATATACATACATACATACATACATACATATATATATATATATATATATATATATATATATATATATCCCAGAGAGGGCTATCTTCTTCGCGTTCCCTCTCTCGTCTTTCCCCTCTTTCCTTCCTCTCCATCATCCCCCACCATAAACGTTCGACCGTCCACCCCGGTCTCCCCTCGCCGCATCTCCTCTTCTTACTCAGAAAAGCATCTCTAAGCACGGACAAAACGGTACCTACCACGATTCATCCTTCTCTCTCTCTCTCTTTCTCTCTCTCTCTGAGTGTGTGTGTGTGTAAGTAAAATGTATTCCGAATATGCTGGAGCACGTATGGGGGTCGCTGTTATATCTACCTTTCGAAATACACCGTTAGTTTCTGCTTTCATCCACTTATTAATGTTTCCTCGCGAACGATTATTGTAGAAAGCAAAGATTCCAGGGACAAACAAATAATATGACAGAAAGAGAAAGAGAGAGAGAGAGAAAGGGGGGGGGGTAAAGGAAGGGTGGTAGGGAGAAAGAGAAATAGATGTTTCGTTAGAAACGAATATGAGACAAAGTCTAATTTGAGAGAAAATCTCATCTCGTTCAAGGAACGAAACCAATCCGTGCTGTCTCGTCGGCCGTTAGAAAGTGTCGACGTCACCTCTCACAACCGAGAGAAAGAGAGAGAGAGAGAGAGAGAGAAAGAGAGATAGAGAATGTTTGTTTAGGGTAATTAAGAGAATCGCCATAAGACATATATCCTTTTCCCTTCTTTCAACCGACTTGACAAACTACTCGTCCTATTCGTTTGCCTCATCTTTCTTTATCTTTCTTCCTCTTCCTCCTCCTCCTCTTCTTCTTCTTCTTCTTCTTCTTCGTCGTCTTCCTCTTCCTCTTCCTCTTCTTCTCGTTGGTAGCAATTGCAAGGTCACCGAACTCGGGTTCACCGGTCATCCCTCTGACCGAGCTTGTCCGTTCACCAAGCACTTGTCTCGCGAGCCGCTATTCCCTTATTCGTTGGATCTTTTCTATCTATGAACTCGCAATAGCAACAGCAATAGCAACAGCAATAACAGAAACAGCAACAGCAACGGACACAACAGCGGCTACGTTAGAACCACCGGTCGCCGCAAGAACCAAAGTGGACACCCATCGAGCTCTGCTTTCCTATTACGTACATGAAGAAGTACGTACGATGAATTACCAAAAAAAGAAAAAAAAAAAGAAAAGAAAATAAAATAAAAGGGGAAAGGATAGATAGAAAGGAATCACTCGGCACCCATGCAAACGTTAGATCTTTCCACTTGATCCGTTCGTGTCGTATCGATCTCATCCTTCTTTTTCACTTTTTTTTTTTTCTTCTTTTCTTTCGTTCGTTTTTTCTACCTTTATTTTATTAATTTATTTTTCTCGTCTATTTCTTCGTTGTCTCTTCTACGACACGAAATCCAAATCCACATCGTATTACCATTATCAATTAGACAGTACGAATTTTAATCCTCATTTGTAAATCTTTATTACGTCTAATCGCAAAAGATATATTCAATTAGTTACAGTTACATACGTTGTATGCCTAACAAGAGTCATTATTGCTTTTCGTTCTACGTACTTCAGTAAGTGCATATACATACACGTTATATACGCGTACGTGTGTGTGTGTGTGTGTGTGTGTGTGT
>OU426997.1:6862696-6875196 GCA_911387935.1 Dolichovespula saxonica
AACCATAAATTATACGGGATCTGTCTGTCACTATGTACTCGGATCGTGGTCGAAAACGAAAAAATATATCAACGAGGTAACGCATAAAAATAAGGGCCTCAAAGAGGAACGATGTTTTATGTTAATTAAATCTAATAAACGTATTCGTTCGTTCGTCCGTTCGTTCGTTCGTTCGTTCGTTCATTCATTCGTTCGTGTTCATACGTTCGTTAGTGTTCATACGTTCGTTCGTGTTCGTTCGTTAAATATAAAACTAAAGGTTAAAAATAAAAAGTACGAGAGATTAAGAATTCAAATATATTGCTCCAAGTTAATCTACATAACAGACCATTTCATTTTTCGTTATAAGAAAAATCAAGAAGGTAAAATATGTAAGTAAAATTGATCAAAAAAAAAAAACAAAAGAAGAAAATTATTTTTTAAAGTTAACATACAATAATAAGGTAATCGGACATTGCGAAGTATACAGATGAGATTTATAAAAAATATTATCTGAAATTAGGACACAAAATCAACGAGGCAAACCTAAGGGCAACAATTTAAAATGATTTCTATTATTTCGAATTGTCACATAACGCAAGTTCATTATTATTTCATCGTTTTTTATATTATATTTTATTTCATTTCTCTTTTTTTTTTTTTTTAACAACGAAGTAAAGTATAAAAATAATATCCTAAAGATTACATCATACAATAATCGACGTTGGTATTAGGGTATCCCATAAGTTTTTTCCTCTTTCTTGATGCTTAATGAATACACGATACGTAAGAAACTTCGGGTACACCCTGATACAACGTACACGCAATGGCAAATAAATTTTCTCATAGTCAACTCTGCAGGAAATAGCAAACGACGATTCCTTTTTGCTTGGCAAAGCAAAAAGAAAAAAATAAAATAAAATAAAATTAATAAAGATATAGATAACCAGAAGAAAAAAGTCGGATCTGAGCTTGTACGTACGTCTAAAAAAAAAAAAAAAAAGAGAGAGAGAGAGAGAGATAAGAAAAATAAAAAGAAAAGGAAAATAAAAACCATATCGAAACGACGTATTATTCCTGGCTCGCAGAAGATATACAACATATATCAAGTTTACCTTATATCCTTATCTATAAGGAATTGTTGGAAGTGAGCCTAGTTTCTCGTTAAGATCGGTTAGGCTTGGGTTTGTTTTGTCGCGGTCCTTGGCTCGGATTATATGAAGGAAAGGCTACTGAACCTGATCTACGGGGCATCCTCGTTCGCGTTCTTCGTGGCTAATGCTTCTCCGCGTACCAAGCGCGTCGTGACGTGACGTGTATCCGGTTTATATCGGTTCGTCGTTAACTTACGAACGTTGTAGAAGGGATAGGGATGGCGTGGAGTGAAGTGGGGCGGGACTGAGACGTCGAGAGGGGAGGTGTAACGAGGAGGAGTCTGCACTTAGTTACCAAGAAATTTTCTATAAAAAAAAAAGAAAATAAAAGAAAAGAAAAAAGAAACGTTAGACCGATTCCTCTCTAACGAGTCATTATTCTATTCGTTTTCTCGGCCGTACTGGTAAGGGAAGATGAGAAAAATATAAAGGAAAGAAAGAAAGAAAAAAAAATAAATAAAAAGAGAGAGAAAAAATCAAGCTGATAAACAAATCGATTAGTCATTCCTCGAAAGTACCTAATCCTATTCAAGGTATATATCTAAATGGGCGTGTATGTGTGCACGTTCGTTCGTATTTTATACGTAAGCGTGTACGCGAGTGCGTGCGTGCGTGCGTGTGTGTGTGTGTGTGTGTATATGCGTGTTCGCGTCTTGTATTCATGCGTACATACGATGTGTTCATTGGCATTCATAAAATCCATACGATGGAATGCATCTTCCAGACATCTCGTGACTTTATCTTTCATCGTAATTCACGCTCGTGTCTGGATTATAACTCGATATGCGTGCAAGCAAACGGGAATACTATCGAAACGTTCTATGTAAATATAATCAGTGAAACGGACGCATCGATATATATATATATATATATATATATATATAAATATATGTATGTGTTTATGTATATGTATATTTTTTTTTTATTCGTTAGTACGAGAACGCACGAATCTGTCATTACCTTTTTTTTTTGTCTTTTTATTATTATTAATATTATTATTAGTTTCGTTTTCTTTTTTTTATTTTTGTAATCCTTATCCTTACGATAACATTTTCATCGGGAATAGGTTGTCATCGAATTTTTTATTTATTTATTTATTTTTTTTTTTGTTCATTTTTCCAGAACGGCCCGAATGCGACGAGTTTTCGTATCGTGCGTTATGTATGTATGTATGTATGTATGTGTGTATGTATGTGTGTGTGTGTGTATAAGTACATACCACTCGTTCCCGATGTTCAGTGAGCGCTATCGAAATGGTAAAAGAAGTAGAATGGAGGGAAGGGACGTTAAGACGAGAGGTTCTAGTTTCTCGTCGAATAGCTTTTAAGATTTGTAGAGAAGTACCGAAAGGGATATAGCGATAGAGTAAAGAGGATGGCTTGTAAGGAGCACAAGAACCGTGAGAGAGAGAGAGAGAGAGAGAGAGAGAGAGAGAGAGGGACAGAGAAACGGAAAGGTAGAGAGAGATGGAAAGGAGAGAAATCTCGTCGTTCTTTGCCACATCTACGTGCTCGGAAATCGAAATGTTTTTTTACGCGTTTCAGCGAATTCATTTCCGGTAGGTTATATATAAGAAAAAAAAAAAAGAAAAGAGAATATAGGTATCCATTTTGTAGGTATCATAAAAAAAAAAAATAACCGAGAAAACGGAAATTGATTTCTAAAGTCGATTTATCCGAACATATTTTTTTTCATCTTTTTTTTTTTTTATATCAAAAGAGTTATTGTTGCGTACCATTGTGAGGCCCGAATGTTAGATAGATAATTTCAAAAAAGAAAAAAAAAATATATCAATAACCCTTTCTCGCGGATTTATTTCCGGTAGGTCATAAAAAAAAAGAAAGAAAAAGAAAAATAAAATAAAAATATTCCTTACGCAAGTATTGTGAAAGAAAACTAGAATGGAGATCGATTCCTAAACTCAATGTTTCCAGTAGACTGTAAAAAAAAAAAATATCTACTTCGTATAATTGTCGTAAAAAAAAAAAAAATAAAATAAAAAAGAAAAGAAAAACCAGAGGAAAATCGATTTATCGGGAAAAAGATTTTCCTATATACGTAAAAAAAATTCATCTTCATTCACGGGATGAATGCAGAGAGTTTTATATAATTAAAAAAAAAAAAAAAATATATCGATCAAACTTTCTCGCGACATTTCGTATTTTATTTTTTTTATTTTTTTTTAAAGGGCTAATTTTATCTTTTAAGGGTTGTCAGATCGTAGAATTGCTACAAGCATTGAGAAACGTTTCGATCAGACCTCTATTAAATATTAAGGGGAAATATATTAGAACGATATCGTACTGAAGAATAAATATAAGTGACAGTTCTTATATATTATATATATATATATATATATATATATATATATATATATATATATTATATATAATATATAATATTTATATATATATAATATATATATATAAATATTATATATTATATATAATATTTATATATATATATATATAAATATAAATGTATTATTATATATATATATTATATATATATAAATGTGCCGCAGTACGTTGCTCGTGCAGCGGGAAATGCAATAAAGTGGGAGAGGCAAAGAAGGTTCTGCGGATGGGTTTAGGTGCACTTCGATCCCGGAAAGGGAAGCCCGTCGTCGAGGAGCTTCCTACGCGTAGAAATATGAGCTCGATCGTTGCGATCGATAAACCGAGGTGGATGGGTGAGTGGGGGGGGGGGGTGTTAGAGAGGGTGAACGATGCGGAGGAGCGAGAAGAAAAAAAAAGGAGAAAGAGAAAGATTAAAAAGAAATCGGCTTACCCGTTCGTCGGTCGGTCGGCCAAATTTTCTACCCTCGTTACGAAATTAATTTTTTTCTTTTTCTTTTCTTTTTTTTTTTTTTTTTTTTATAATTACACGTTCATCCGCGTGAGATTAAAATATCAATTTATACGTACTTATCATATACGAAGGAGTCGTGAGAAGCGATTGTAAAAAGAAGATGGAGACGTAGCAGATAGAAAGAAAGAAAAAATAATAATTAAAAAAAAAAATATATATATATATATATGTATGTATATGTATACGAAAGGAACACAAACGAATGCGACGAAGAATAAATCGAAGATACAGGGAGGAGAAGGGGTATCCCTTTGGAGTCTCTCTCCTTTTGTAGTACAGGCTAACGATTCTCGCGAAACCCTCCCGTACGAACGAACGATATCGACGTCCTAATGGACGAGGAAAGATCTCCGTGCGCCCACGTGTCCACCATTAACGTACGCCTAATCTTTCAAATTAATCTGCCACACGTACCGGAATAATTTTACCCTGTTTACGGATACGTTAGAATACTAAGGTACGTTACTACGAAGATAAAAATAATTCGTTCCACTTATTCGAATATAAAGTCAAATGATTTGATAATAAAATTATACGTACACAGAGATTTATGCATACGTATATATATGTGTATATATATATATATACACATACACGCAAAGAGAGAGATAGATAGATAGATAGATAGATAGATAGAGACAGACGGACGGACTATATTTCTCTTTTTAAAAACGAATCTCATCTAATCTCTTAGGTACGTTTCGCAAGCTTACAAACGTTCCTTCGTATGACGTGTAATTATGATTTCAATAGCAGAGTACCAGGATGTATGCTAATGCGCTTCGAGATAAGTAGAATTGAACACGGACAGTATAGAGAGAGAGAGAGAGAGAGAGAGAGAGAGAGAGAGAGAGAGAGACGATGTTACTGGATCGATCCTAAGAGAACGTTCTACCAAGTCACAATCGTGACTACGTGATACAACGATACCGGTAAACATTAATAAATTCGAGAATTAACTACGTCTTTGGTGTACACCCGGTACGTTTGTACGGTCTCGTACGAATGACATTAAGGGACGAAAAAATAAATATAACGAAGAATCTCTATTGCCCATAATTATTTATTTTCTCTTTCTTTTTTTTTTTCTTTTCTTTTTTTTTTTTTCTTTTTTAAGTTTAATGATACGACGTGTCGCACCCCAGGCATGTTACTTTCTAAAACTACTTTCTATTATAATACAAAACTATAACATCTGGATATCATCCAGATCGTATTTTGGTAGAACCCGAGTGGCCTACTACCAGAATGGTTGGATACCAAGAGGAACGGAGACACGATCTCCACACCTTGCTCGTAGTTACTCTTAGTAGATATATCGATCTATTCGTAGCTTGGCTTGGTTTCTAACATTAGAATGTTTCTTCGTTGAAATGATCGTTTTAACTTATTACATACGATTTCGTTTCTTTTTTTCTTTTTTCTTTATATATATGTATATGTATGTATATGTACGTCTAAAAATATATATATATATGTATCCTAAAGTCTGATAAGTGAAATGCGAGAGGAAGGGATTTTATAACAAGGGGTTGGATTAAAATCAGGATTAGTCAGATTAAATTTTGATCTTTCTTAATCCTCTTAAAGACCCTACCACTCTAATCCCGTCATTTTCTTCCTTTTTGTCTTACTCCTTCCTTTTTTCCACCTTTCTTTTTTTATTTATATCTATCTATCTATCTATCTGTCTGTCTATCTATCTATCTATCTATCTATCTCGACTATCCTGATTTATAAATCTGATCTCACGAAGGTAGTTTGTTTATCTGAAAAACAGAGAGACGGCTATGTTCCCCCGATTTTTTATTTTTCTTTTTTTTTTCTGCGAATAAAACGCAAGAGAGTATGAGAGGGAAAGAGATATACGGAGCTTAGAGGGGTGTTTCGTTGGATCACCGTGAGCAACGTACACGCACGCACACATGTTAAGTGTGTCTCTCCCTCCATTCACCCTCTCTCTCTCTCTCTCTCTCTCTCTCTCTCTCTCTCTCTCTCTCTCTCTCTCTCTCTCTCTCTCTTTCTGTCAGATCGAATCGAACTAATAGCGCGTGTAATCGTTTCGGACGGCCTAGCTAGTCGTACGTCGAAAATTATTTGAAGACCGCGTGCCGATATTGTTTAACGAATACTCGACTACATATGTCTGTCAGTCTGTCTGTGTGTGTATGTGTGTGTGTGTGTGTGTGTGTGTAAATATACAGAGAAAACGCACCTGTTATCTATCGCACCGATCGGTGATACTCGATATCGTTATTTAACATGCATACGTATAAACCATGGGGCACTTATATCTATTCTAAACTCATATTACTATCAATCCAATTCGATTTTAATTTAATCCATACGAATGATTCTAATATAATGCGCGTAGTAGGAGACGTATCGATGATAATCGAGATACGCTTATTGAATCGTCTTCTCGATCGTCATAGTTACGCAAAGCGTAATCTCCTTCGTACCAACGAGCCATTATTTTCCAAGCAATAAAATTTATCGATGACTTTCCACTTAAAAAAAAAAAAAAAAAAAAAAAAAAAAGAAGAAAAGGAAGAAAGAAAAGAAAAGAAAAAAAAGTTCTATCAACCTCCTCGACGTACGATCGAAAATCACGTAGAACGAACCTGCCAAACGTAGTTTGGCACACAACAATTGACGGTAGTTGCGGTGCAATGTTTTGAAGCTTTCTTCTCCTACTATACTTCCATTACTTTTCTTTCATTATTTTATTTTATTTTATTTTATTTTTCCTTTTTCAAAAGGCAATTTCAAAACAAAAGTTATATATTATTATAAAAATTTCTCGGTGCCCCATTCATATCCAATTTGGTGGTCTTTCATCGTCGTCACCGCGTACCCTCCGCAAGCCGCAACATTATTTTTCGTTAACAATGAACGAAGGGGCACCCTCCTGATGCGTCCGGAGTCTTCAAAGACGAAGTGTCCAACATCTGTTCTGTTCTCTCTCTCTCTTTCTCTCTTACTCTTTCTATCCTTTTTGCTCTCGATTTTTTCGCTACCTGAATATCATTGTATTATCAAGGGGCTCAAGTGCGATGCGTGCAAGCTCCATACGTATCTCTCTCTCTCTCTTTGTGCGTGTGTATGCATGCATGTATATGTGTATGTGTGCTCGTACAAAACAACACGTATGTACGTACACAATATTATATCCCGTCGGAACAGAGTGCATAACGTTTTGATAATACGGTTCCCTTTTATTTCGCAGGATGCACGATCGATCGAACACATCCGTCCAAAGGGCGATGAATGCGAACATCGGCCTGCCCTTCGCTTTTATGCAGTCAATATAGAGTCCCGTCCATAAAAGTCGGTGCTCATAGAATGCATCATCTCGTTCGGAATATAGTCGTAAGAGTCTCTTTAAACTCCCGTTTTTCCGAACTATTATTCTCTCCCCTCCCCTCTTTTTTTTTTATCATTCATCCCGTATCATCCAAGTTCGAGGGCCATTTTAACAGTTTACGTCGCCGCGCGATTCGAGCTCGATTGACTTTTATTAATTCGTAGCACCTGGGTAACCGTTGTTCGATTATCGATATCGATGAACGCGATCGATCGATCGATCGTTCTTGAGACGCAAAGTATCACAATAGTATCGTTCCTCGAGATCTACGCAATGGAAGAAGACATTTTTTGGTCGAACGATCGATTTATATTTGAAAAAAAAAAAAAAAAAAAAAACAAGAAAAGAATCATTACAGGTGATCGCTCGACTCGAATTCGATCCTCGAGATTCGTACCCGTTCGTATTCGATTCCTTTCTTCTTCATCCTTCCCCATTTCTCCGTCACTCTCATCGATAATGACGCTTCCACGTTTTATTTTTTCTAATTGGACGATATTAGGGAAAAAAGACAAAATCGAGAGAAGTGTACCGAAAAGAAAAGATCAAAGCGACCGCGTCTCGTATATAACGATACATATTACATACATACACACATACATAAATACATACATATATATATACTTTCGTACAAGTGCAGGATAGGCTATAGTGCATTCACAAAAGCGTTAATTAATGAAACGGCTTCGAAACGTTACGGGCCATGTGGGGAGGAGGTTTAAACGCACGCGACACTTTGCGCTTCGAAATTTTTTTTTAACGACGATCGACAGAGAATGAATGAATGAATGAATGAATGAGAGAGAGAGAGAGAGAGAGAGAGAGAGAGAGAGAGAGAAATAATCCCGTACATGTAGGAAAAGACCGCCGATCGGCTCGGTCCCGGACGGAGCGCGCGCGCGTTCGCTTCGAAAAGTAAAGAGTTATGGTTGGCTGAGCTCGAAACGGGAGACGAGGATCGACAACTACGACGACGACGATGACGACGAGAGAGGGTCGTGCACGAGTGTTGCAAGGTCTGTGATGGTGGTGCATCGTCCCTTAGGAATTAGGATGCACGCTGTAGGCCCTTCTCTCTCTCTCTCTCTCTCTCTCTCTCTCTCTCTCTCTCTCTCTCGTTCTTTCTCTCCTCTTTGTGTGTGACCCTGTGCAGGGGGTTTGCGGGGAGGTTAACCGGTTCACCGAACGAAATTTCACTCACGTATCCTAGCGGTAGAAAGAGTTCTTCGGTTGTTCCGCGCCAAGAAGACTTTCCATTGGTCGCCTCGAACACCGGACTATTTGCAGTGGATATATCGAATAAAACGATCTTCACGTAGTAGCGAACGTACTAACGTACTTACGTACGTACGTACGTACGTACAAGTCGAAAAGGTAGGAGTTCCCCTTTTCTCCATCGGAATACGAAATTTCATTGGTCCCGTTTCAACGACTAACTTTTATACGTTAAGGAAAAATCGACGAATCCTTCTTTCGGCTATGCCAAATAAACATATTCCACATTTTCTCGGCTCGTTTAATTCTTATCTCTTTTCATTTCTTTCTTTCTTTCTTTCTTTCTTCTTCTTCTTCTTCTTTTTATTATTATTATTATTATTATTATTATTATTATTATTATTATTATCATTATTATTATTATTCTTTTTTCTACTTGGGGAATGTTACGGCGATTGTAAAATTTTATTATTACTCGTCGATACTCCCTCTCCTTCCCTCTAACTCTCTATCACTCTTTCTCTCTCTCTCTCTCTCTCTTTTCTTTTGGAATAATAATCGATAATTTAAAATTAATATAAAGATAATCAAAAATGATTACAAATAATAATAATAATAATAATTAGAAATTATTAGATATAATTTAATTATTAAGTAATCTCGACCGTACTATGCTTCTAACGAGACAATTTCCAACGGTGTTTATCTTTTACAATTTCCAATCGGATGTCGATTTAAAAAAAAATAAATAAATAAATAAAAGAGAGAGAGAGAGAGAGAGAAAAGAAAGAAGAAAAAAGAAGTCGAAAGAACGCACAGACGTTTTATACGAACGATAATAAATACGATCGATTTTTTACTACCACTACACACACATACACACACACACACACACACACACATACGCTACCTTCTTATCTCGGGATACTCCTTTTATCTATCGAGATTACGCGTCGCACGACGATATGCCGGACCGAATGAAAACGGGTACTACAAGTGAAAAAAAAAAAAAAAAAAAAAAATCCCGGACCGTGAGATTGCGAATAATGTGGGTCAATACACGCAAACGCTTTAATTATCCTCTCAACTGGCAGCGCATATATGCGCCGTGTCGTCGTGTTCTAGTACCGTGATACGTGCCACGACAAGAAATAAAGTCATTGTTGGTTATCGAGGAGAGAGTAAGAGTGAGAAAAAGAGAGAGAGAGAGAGAGAGAGAGAGAGAGAGAGAGAGAGAGAGAGAGGAGATGGGAGTTGGGTGGTAAGGAGACAAGGGTGAGGGAAGTGTTAATAAGATACACTTCGTTTACATCAAATTGAATTCAATTACGTGCCATTGATTTCCTATGGTTCATCATTTTCGGACAATGATATTATTATTATTATTATTATTATTATTATTATTATTATTATTATTATTATTATTATTATTATTTCTCCTCGTTAAACCCTCTTTAAATAGCTCGGGATCAATTCCGAGAACGGTCTCTCGAGAATAAAGTTACACGCGATAATACTTCTCGATTCGATTAAAAACTGACGATCCCCTAAAACGCCTCTCCCCATTCGTCGTGGTCGCTCCTCCCACCAAGGGAATCGAGGATTTCGAGGAAAGTTAAGAGAGAAACGTGCCAGCGGGGTTATGCATCTCCAATTAGTATGATACCGATGTTCATCGGGTCCCTTTCGTCGCACGCATCCAAAACGCCTAAGTCAAAAGGCAACGGGAAGACGCGACAAATTAGAAATTAGCAGGGGAATAATTTTGTGGGGATCTCGAGCATATTAGGTACCATCTCTTATTCGTTCTTTCTCTCATGAGACGAAAATACGAGCTCGAGAATGCTAAGAACTTGTCTCGTTTCAAACTAGTAATTAATATCGGACTGTACGTAACGTTTCTTTCTTTTCCTACTTCTTCTTTTTTTAGCTTTCTTTTTATTTATTTATTTATTTATTTTTTTGTATTTTCTGTCGGTCGCGTCACAACAAAAACTACGGTCGAAAGGCATATTGCAAAACTTCATGCGTTTGCGTGTATACATACATACATACATGCATACATATACATATATATATATATTAACGTATAAACGTTAATATTAACGTAAGTTAATATATAATATATAATATATAAACGTAATATATAAACGTTATATAACCGTAATATATATGAACGTAATATATAAAAATATAAACGCAAGTTTATGCGTTAGATGTAGAAAGATGTACATACGTACGAGACGGTAGCTATAATACACGTACGCGTCTTATGGTAAATTCATACGAAAAGAAGAAAAAAAGTAGTATCCATTGAAACATAGATATATAGACTATAATAGACTACAAAGATGTCAATAACCTTGGGCCGGTCGTGTCGTGGTCGCCGTCGCGTGATCAAACCGTGCTTTCCCCCCCGTCTCTCTCTCTCTCTCTCATCTTCCCCATCGAGCTTGAACGAACTACCCTTCCTTGCGTTCTTCACCCTCTCTCTATCTCTCTCTCTCTCTCTCTCAACGTTGTGTGTCTGCTAGCACGATCGTCCGTCCGTCCGTTACTCGACGAGAACTAACTCAGCACGCTTGGGCTGTTCGTGTAAACGATCTCGACCAAACGAATAAGAAAACGAAAACTTCGACTAAAATCCAATCGATTTCGTTCCTTTCGTTTACGAAACTCATCCTCTCTCTCTCTCTCTCTCTCTCTCTCTCTCTCTCTCTCTCACTCACTAGAACGTTCGTTCGTTATCGTTAAACGCATAAAAGATAAGAAACTTTCGCGTTATTTCTTATATATATGTGTATATATATGTATGTATGTATGTATGTTTGTATGTTTGTATGTTTGTATGTATATATATATATATAATAGGAGGGTATAAGACAAGAATAGTCGTTCGTACATAGATACGGGGTTGAAAGAAATCGAAATAGAGACCGCAAGAGAGTCGCGCCGGCTCGTGCGATGCCCATTCCGGTACGTTGACTTTCTCTCTCTCTCTCTCTCTCTCTCTGTCTTTCCTGTCATTCTCTCTTTCTCTCTCTTTCTCTCTCTCTCTTTCCTTCCTTCCTTCCTTCCTCTTCCTGCGTATAACCTGTGCCGACACGGCAGGTGCTACCTCGGTCCGTTGGTCGAGCAAAACACACCTGATAACTCGAGCCACGTACCAACGTAAATACTTATACGTATATATAACGCAAGTAACTCTTATGCGGGTATTTATCGTATTTTTATGTGAAAATAAGTCTCTCTTTCTCTCTCTCTCTCTCTTTTTATATTTCACTCTCTCGAGGTATTAAAAAATAATTATTTTCTTTCAGATCGATGCAACAACAATATATATATATACACACACACACACACACACACACACATATATATATATATATATATATATATATATATATTTCTTTTTCTCCTTTTTTTTTCGAAATCATTTAAAATCATAATCAAAATTTTGACGATTCGTTGTAACTCCTGATGATATATACATAAACGTATAGATAACTTTTGGATTTCACTGTACTTGGATGTCGTGCAAGTACATTGTATATACGTGCTCACGTTCTAATATATTCGCCATTACCATACGTTCCTATAGAGTATACATACATACATACATACATACATACAAATATATATATATATATATATATATATATGTGTGTGTTGACACGGTCATCTGCAACAGTCGCCGTTACCGCGACTCCTGCGGCTCCTGCGGCTCTCACCGACTCGTACGTAGTTACACGCGCACAATCGTTTCTTGATTCTGTGTCCTAGGTACATATATATATATATACATATACACACATATACATACATACATATATATATATATATATATATATATATATATATATATATACGCGTACAACAAGTACGTGATGGATAACAGTACAACTGCCGCCATT
>OU426997.1:6880196-6882696 GCA_911387935.1 Dolichovespula saxonica
AGGATAAGCGTCGTCGTTCGACGGGAACCATTTAACGACGAGTTCCTTCTAATCACCGTTTGTTAACCACCACGGAATGCTAATTGCCATTACGGATATATATTAGCACCGAGCTAGGACGATGTCCTAGATTACTATTCAATTATATATACGTACGTGCTATGTTTTACGTGCTACTACGCGATACGTGCTTGTCCGTGTGCGTTTAATACGTTTGTGTGTATAATTTTGCACATTGTACATTTTAATTACACCAGTAGCCTGACATTCGATATGTTTTTCCCTTTATTTTCTTCTTCTTCGATCTTTTTTCCTTTCTTGTTTCTTTTCGTTTTTTTTTTTTTTTTTTTTTTTTTTTTAACGAAAACGACACTTCTCTTTCTCGCTGTTTTCTTTTTCTTTTATTTCCATATTTTCTCCATTTATCTCAAGCAACAAATAATATAATGTAATATAAGTCGCGAGAAACGGTTGCAACGCTCGTAAGATAGTTAATTAGTTAGTTAATTTAATCACGTATATATTAGAACGTTCAGTACATTAAATTTATCCCGCTGTTTCATCTAATGTCAAAATTACCGATCGTTCGTCCATTTTGTTCCCACGATTTTTCATTTTCTTTCTCTCTTTCTCTTTTCTTTTCCTTTTATTTTTTTTTCTTATTCTTGTTTTTTTATTACTATTATTATTATTATTATTATTATTATTATTATTATTATTATTATTCCTTCCTTCACAGATATCCAATTAGATCCCATCGTCGATCGATTTATTTATCGAGAAATAGAGAGAAAGAGAGAGAGAGAGAGAGAGAGAGAGAGAGAGAGAGAGAGAGAGAGAGAGAGAGAGAAAGAAAGAAAGAACGAACGATCGATACGATGATTCGAGATATAAGTATTCCTCCTCGTCGATATATCTTGGAATCGAATCACGACGTATTTTCTCAGCGTATCGATAATTGGAGAACTTTTCACCTCATTCACCTCCTTCGTCTCTCTCTCTCTCTCTCTCTCTCTCTCTCTCTCTCTCTTTCTTTCTTTCTCTCTTTCTTTCTCTTTCTCTCTCAGGTGTGCCTCTTTCTAAAGCCAATGATCTCTACGTCTATGCATGCACGTAAGCGAGATCCTAACGAGAGACGTGATTAGAGAATATTTACTATGGCTTTAAAAACGTACGTAGGAAAGACTTACGGATTGAAAATAAAAAAAAAAAAAAACGAAAAACAAAATAAAAACACACGTTAAACGATGATACCTCAACGATCAGCCATTTTATTCGCATTATATCGGAATTAGTCAAAAGTATCGAATATAAAAATTTTAACCCGTTACGACGATTTCGAGATATTTATTATTTTGTTATATTGTTATTTTTATCGTTGTTATTGTTATTGTTATTTTTTTTTATTTTCGAGATATTTATTATTTTATTCGACAATCCTCGGGCAAATCTTTTTTCCTTCCTTCTCTTAACTTTCTTCCTTCGTTTGTTTTTTCTTTTTTCTTTCTTTTTTTTTTTTTTTCTTGAAAAGATCGCACAAAAACAATTTCCCACACGCTCGTCCGTTCGAAAACAAATATGTCTTGAAAAAGTCACGCGAAAGTGCCGTAAGATATTATTTTTCTTAGAAACCTTTCGCCTCCGTTAAGATGAATCTTCGTCGGAGTATGCGACGCATTATGTTTGATACGTTGATTAAATTTTATTCTATTACAAAATGATCCACGCTCGCAGGATTCGACAGGATCGCGTACTCCAAAACGAAAAACTGTGTCGTGCGTCGCAACCGTTTGAAAAATTTGTTTCGTCAAAAAAAAAAAAAAAGAGAGAGAGAGAGAGAGAGAGAGAGAGCTGGATGGGAAGAGTGAAAAGCCAAAAAAAAAAAAGAAAAGAAAAGAAATGTACAAAAAAGCAAACTAATTAGAAGGTAATAGCTAACTAACGTTAATGCCACACAGAGCTAACGGATTCTCGTTACTTTCCTCTTCGTTAAAGCGTACTTGAAACCGTGAGAGAGAACAAGACGGATGAGGTGGGAGGGTGTGAGAGAAAAAGAGAGAGAGAGAGAGAGAGAGAGAGGAACAAAAAACAAAGACAAAGTTCGTTTTAACGGAACGAAGAGAGGAACAGAGAGTTCGTAGTTCTTGGAATAGAGGAGGCTGTTTTCAAAGTCTCTCACCGTTTCGTTCAATCGTTTTCTCTCTCTCTCTCTCTCTCTCTCTCTCTCTCTTTTTTTCTCTCTTTCTCTCTCTCTCTCTCTCATGGATTCGCATTGTTCGCATTGTATTCACTGCTCTTTCGGTTGTCGACTCCGTCGAGCAACTGACTTTTCAAACTCCCAAATATCGAACAGCAGCAGCTAACAACAGCAGAGCCACACGTCAGCTCGCTCGTCTCAAATAATAATTTCTATCCCATGAACCCGAATTTTCGAAATGATTCGATCGAGAAGAGAAAAGAAGAGAAAAGAAAAAAGAAAGAAAGAAAAGATTAATGATTT
>OU426997.1:6890196-6913330 GCA_911387935.1 Dolichovespula saxonica
AAATTTTTCCGGAAGATGGCGCGGATAGATGGTCGTAGAGAGAACCATCGAAAGAAATACTTCGTTTAACTTTCGAATATTAATCGTTCTATTAAATTACTATTGTTCTATAAAATTGTTACAAAATAGAATAAAGGGAAAGAAAACATTAATGGCGGGTGAGAGAGTATTTTCTTTGTTATAGAAATATCGTTATTTGTTTTGCCGACTATTATTTACCGTTGTATTTGACATAACGAATCGAGACAACATCGACCTAGGACAGGTCAACGTGATCCCTGTCATTACTTTGATTTTATCTAACCTAAAATTCGTCAGGACTAAAAATATAAATATATGTGTATATGTATATATATATATAACAACGTATAGACTATTACGAAGGTCAGATAATACGATTTTGTCACGGTTTCGGTCCAATGAAATTACATCTACGTAAAAATTGAAAAGCTGCCAGGTTTTAAACAATTTAAAGTTCATTGTTCTTCGTTACCCTTGACGAATTTGGTACCGATTCCTTTTCTTTTTTTTTTTTACGTCGTAACGGTGGTGTAAAATGGGCTTTAGAATTAAAGGGCGAAGTAAATAATAGTCCTTCCTCCTTCGGGAGGATCTAATGGGGCTGGATTACCGAACGGCATATCTTTTCTAGTCTTTATTCGTCCATCCCCATGTGTATTTTCACACGATAAACTTTATTCACTCGTTAACCTTTCTCTCTCTCCCTCTCTCTCTCTCTCTCTCTTTATCTCTATCTCTCTCTCTCTCTCTCTCTCTCTCTCTCTCTCTCTCTCTCTCTCTCTCTCTCTCTCTCTCTCTCTCTCTCTGTTTCTTACGTTTTACACTTTTCTTTTCTTTTTTTTTTGTTCGCGATCAATCGATCGAAACGATCGACGATTATAGACGGAGTAATATATTCGAAGCAAACCGTTCGAACTTTCACGCCTTATTATATATTACAAGTAAGACAATTTAACAAAAAAAAAATAAGAGAGAGAGAGAGAGAGAGAGAGAGAGAGAGAGACAGAGAAGAGAAAGAGAGGAAAAAAAAAGAAAATATTCATTGCGAATTCTCTTAGCATATCTTTTAACATCCGGACGGGTGGTAACGCAGATACATACGTGCGTAGGAATTTCAAAAAATAAAAGTCGTCGTCGGACGTAATAGTATTAGTAGCACTAGTAGTAGTAGTAGTAGTAGGTGGAGTTCGTTCGCTCGCGAAACGCGGGCTTTTTAATTTCGAACAATAGGAAAGGACTATCGTATTTTTTGGTAACGTAAAATATATGCAAAAGATAAAGAGAGATAGATAGATAGATATATATATAGATAGATAGATAGAGACAGAGAGAGAGAAAGAGAGAGACGATTAGGTCAAAGAGACAAATCATTATACAAAGCGTTCAGTGGTGCTTATTACCTCGTGATATCGTCAAGCATGTACTCTATTCCTCTCTCTCTTTCTCTCTTTTTTTTCTTTCTCTCTCTAACTAGGCGATTTCGTCCTTCCACCACCAAGCAGCCGGCCTGCCAACCTACTCCTTCCCTCTCTCTCTCGCTGGGTGTTGGGCGCGCGCGCGCGCACACACCCACCCGTAACCTCCCACCTTCTTTCTTCTCCCACTCGACGAAGCAGCAAGGCACCGAGCAACCACCCACCACGGTACGTTCCCAACGTTCCTTCTCCCCCTCTCTCTCGCTCTTTCTTCCCTCCCTCTCTCTCTCTCTCACTCTCCCACTCCCTCACTCTCTCTCTCTCTCTCTCGAATCCTCTCTGTCTCTATATTTCTCTCTCTCTCTCTCTCTCTTTCTCTCTCTGTCTCTCAATCTCTCTCTCTCTCTATCTATCTATCTATCTATCTATCTCTTTCTCTCGACGAGTTACGAACTATATCCATCCCTCTCGCACTGGTATCGAAAGAGAGAGGAGGTAGGCGCCACGAATTCGCCTCTCCGTCTCTTCGTAACTTCGGCTTCGCTCGGTCAGTTCCGGCCGGCGGTCAGAAGAATTCGTCAGTATACGCCGTGCTGCCTTGCCGGCAACTTCTTCTTCTTATTCCTCCTAACTGTATGACGTGCGACAGCTCTATACGACAATTTTTACGATTGATCTTCTTTTTTTTCCTCCATTCCGAAAATTAGAAATCTACTTGTTGATTATTACTTTTCTGATCGTCTTTGAGAGAGAGAGAGAGAGAGATAGTGAAAGAGAAAGAGAGAAAGGAGAAGAGGAGAGAGAAAACGAAACCAAAAAAAAAAAAAAAATATAAAACGAAAACGAAAAACAAAAAAAGAAACGAAAAGGAAACGTCGAGAAATATTTCGAAAAAAGAACGAGCACGCCGAGGCTCGTCGGTCGGCTCGTTAATAATCCATTTTCTTAATTCAAATATAAAATACACGACACACACCGGAGGGAAAAAAAATCGACGAGAGAAATTAAATGAATAAATGTATCGATCGATCGAATGTCTTCCTTCGTCGAACGTCGTTGTATGATTTGAGATAGTAAAGGTTAAAGGGAGAAACGCGACTACGTTGAACGGGTTGGGGTGGCGCGGGAAGAAAAAGGAGAATTGGAAGAGTGAGACGCGCCGCGGATTTTCGCGCCGAAAGTGATGGGATTGGTAACGATCGACGAGCAAAGTCTAAAAGGAGAGAAATTGAAAAGATAAATAACAAGGAAAAAGATAGAAGGAAAGAAGGAAAGAAAAGAAAAAGTAAAGAGACGTTTAAAAAAAAAATAATAATAATAAGAGAGATAAAGAGGAATTCGATTTTAACCCCGACATAATCGGGGAGATCTAAGAAATTTGCAAAATAGAAAAAGATATTTCACGCTCGATCATTGATAAAGTCGAGTTTGGAATCGTCATCGGTCGTGTGGCGCCGTTATTCGGTATATATATATATATACATATCGATATATATACATATCGATACGGCACTATTATTTCGCGAGGGACACGTCATCGTCGTTGTCTCTCCTCTTCGTGCCTCGTCTTCTTCTTCGTCTTCTTCGTCTTCGTCTTCTTCGTTTTCGTTATCGTCGAGAGGAAGTATCAGGAAAAGAAGAGGAATAGGAGGTAGTAGTAAATAAGCCGTAAGAGGAAGGGAGTATCATCCTCCTACTCCCTGTCAGGAGGTGTCGACGAGAGAAGAAGATCTTTGGCGGGATTTTCCCTACACGGAGTGGGCCAATTTCTCTATCAAAACATGGCCACGTGACCGACAGCGGCGCGGCTTGTAAACACAGAGAGTTTGACCACGTGGTTTGCCCCCACCACCTGGCGCCGTATCTTCCATCCTTCTCTCGGTTTCTCTTTCCCTTTCTCGCTCGTACGTACGTACGTACGTACGTACATTCGCTCACTCACTCGCTCGCTCGCTCGCTCGTTCGCTCGTTCGTTCGTTCGTTCGTTCGTTCGCTCGTTCGTTCGTTCGTACGCTTTCGTACGCGTTCGTTCGTTCGTTCGTTCGCATTCGCGTTCGTTCGTTCGCATTCGCTTACTCGCTCGTTCACTCGTAGACGTTCGGTCGTTCCCGCGTGTCACGATCGCGCGCATATTACAGTCGGACACGGACACACTTAAACATAGGAACGCACACGTAAACGACGTTCTCGCACGCTTGCTTCGCTCGCTTCGCTCGTCGCTCGTTCGCTCGTTCCGTACGTACGTACGTACACGTTCGTTCGTACGGTCGGTCGGTCGGTCGGTCGGTCGGTCGGTTGCTCGCTAGCTAGCTCGCTCGCTCGTACACTCAGTGTGTCTGTCCCTCTCTCTTACCATTCTATCTCTGTCTCTCTCTCTCTCTCTCTTTCTCTCTCTCTTTCTCTCTCTATCTCTCTCTCTCTCTCTCTCTCTCTCGCTGTCGACGAAGAGGAACGCGGCGCGCAGAGCAGTATTCTCGCTCTATTGGCCGGCAGTCGTGGCCGAGTCGATCCGTCGTTCGCGCTCGATTTTCTTCTTCGCGATCCGCCGAGTGTGTTGTTCTTTCATCCTCTTTCTCTCCGTCTTTTCATCTTCCGTTTTCCTTTTTATTACTTTCTTTTTTTTTTTTCTTTTCTTCCTTTTCTCTTTCTATCATTCCCATCGTCGTCGTAGTTGTCGTCGTCTAGGCGTTTTACAATACGTACGATACATATTAACAAACAAACGGGTCGGAAACGCGTGCAGGTGGAACCGTTAAAGCGCGAGCTCTGTCTCGCCCGCTTAACTTAACAACTTAGTCGATAGATAGATACGTCCTCGAGCCGATTAGAGATTTCTTTCGGTACTACGTTCTTTTTCGATGGCTTTCAAAACGTGAGAGACATAAAGACTGAAAGACCGAGCGAGAGCGAGACATATATATATATATATATATATATATATATATATATATATATAAAAATATAAATATATATATATGTGTGTGTGCGAAATAATTAGAAGAAAAAACTTTAATATCGTAGTGTAATCGAAAAGAGTGGACAACAGATCAAAGAAACATAAATTCGTCTCATCTTCGAAGATCGATAATAAAAGAAAGAAAGATAGGAAATAAAGATTGAGAAGACAAAGAGTTTTGAAACGTATAAAAGAAGAATAAGTAGTAATAATAGTAGTAGAGTAGTATTGGTAGCAGGAGAAGGAAGAAGAGAAAGAGAGAGAGAGAGTGAGAGAGAGAGAGAGAGAGAGAGGAAGAAGAAGAAGATCGAGCCCTTGGTTCGGTGCGCGCGAGCGCACGCGCGCACTCAATTCTTAAGGTCGACGACTGTGTGTGTGTGTGAGAGAGAGAGAGAGAGAGAGACTACTAACTACCGGTACTTCTTCTTTCTCCCGCGAAACATGCTCGCGGTCAAAGTGGAATATACGGAGGAGGCCAACATGATGGACTCGGTCTCCACGGTATCATCGTCGACGAGTTCATCGACCGTTTCTCAACAACAACAACAACAACAACAACAACAGCAACAACAGCAACAGGGAGTAGTACCGTTCGACGAAAGCGGTTTCGAGCCGCAAACGAGAGCGCGGTCCAACACGTGGCCGTTACCGAGGCCCGATGGATACGTCGAAGGTAACGTCGGAGTCGTCGTCGTTGGTGGTTCTGGTGTTGTTGGTAGTGGTGTTGGTGTTGGTGGTGTTTGTGGTGTACAAACTGGTAACGACATCGGCGGCGTGGAGGCCGGTGGTACACCACCGCAACAGGGAACACTGGGACAAACCGGTGGTGTAACCGGGGGTGGTGGTGGTGGTGGTAATGGTGGTGGTGGTGGTGGTGGTGGTGGTGCACCATTATTCCCGGTCAAAAAGAACTCATCGAGAAGAAACGCATGGGGTAATCTGAGCTATGCCGATATGATTACGCAAGCGATAACCAGTGCACCGGAACAAAGGCTCACGTTATCCCAGATATACGAGTGGATGGTACAGAACGTTAACTATTTCAAGGACAAGGGCGATAGTAACAGCAGCGCCGGTTGGAAGGTAATCATTTTATTCACTATTAACGAATTTTTATATATATATATATATATATATATATATATATTTATTTATTTATATACATATTTTATTCTTGCGATAGATATCTTGAAATATCTATTCTAAATACACATTTACTTACTTACTTTCTTAGTTAGTTAGTTAGACGGTTACGTGCTTAAGAATGACAACGATCTCTGTTATATCCTATAACGAATTTCGAGGTTATAGATGTTTTGTAAATAAACGTTACGAGTTCCCCGCTCGCCTCGAGGTGATGACTCGGTTTAGAACCAATACAAACGTGACTTAGTTAAATACTTGAGTATGTACGTGTTATTATTACTTATGTCCCCGAGTACGACGCAAAGAGTCGTGTCGTCTCGTCTCGTCTCGTCTTGTCTTTTCTCGTATCGTCTCCTATACATAGGAACGTTCGTTCGTTCGTACGTTCGTTCGCATTTTTAGATGGAAGGGAGAACTTGGATTTTGGTCTTTGAACGTTCCGCGATAATAATACAAGAAGAAAGAGAGAAAGAATCTGATGGATCAAGATGTTACGTATCAATGTATTCGGTCGCATATACATATACATATACATATACATACATAATGTGTGCGTACGTGCCTGTGCAGATATTTTATACCTGTCCCTAAAAGGAATATCATAATCGACGACATCTTTTACAAGAACGTAACGTAATTAATAACGTCGTTATAATCTGGTTAGAGAGGAAGAATAAAGGAAAAAGAAAAAAAAAAAATAAAATAAAATAAAAGGAAAAAGAAGATTAAGCGTTTATCGATATAAATTAGAAAATCTATTCCCGTCGTCGGAGTCGCTTTAAAAGATCGTCGCGAAAGAACGACCGACGGAGTTTATTATCTCTTATTGTATTCTACGTAGATGCGATCGATCAGAGTCCGATCGATTAGAAGTAGGAAGATGATGATAATAATAATGATAATCGGAATCGTATGGATCGAGAAACGGATCGTTCTCTCTCTCTCTCTCTCTCTCTCTCTCTCTCTCTTTCTCTCTACCTATTTATCTAACCATCTATCTATATATATATCTATATATATATATATATATATATCTATATCTATCTATATATCTCTCTTTTCGCATACATACTTAATTATCGAGGAAATCCTTATCTCGCGCTACGAAACAACGTGATTTATAACGTAACGTCGTATATTTCATAAGCTCGTTTTTACAACCAACTTTTAGATCGGCGTCTTCCGCCTTACGCAACGTGATCGTGACGCGCGCTTTTGATAATATTGCACGTAGAAAAATGCATAATTATATATGGTGATAATTATATATATATATATACATATATATATTTAGATATATATATATATATATATATATATTGTATTATATATGTATGTACAAACGTCTACCAGTCAATGAGTAATAATGAGTAATAAAAGTTAATGGTTGTTCCATCGAGTCGATTGTAATCCTATCAATATTTTTTTTTTATCTCTTTTTGTCCTTTTTTTTTTTCTTTCTTTTCTTTCGCGATGCGATAAATATGTCAAAAGATAGGGAGGAAATTTTCTCGGGATTTTTTACGAAGCCGTATGACGTAAATCACATTTTCCCCTCGACGTTTTATCGACACAAAAAAAAATGCGTATATCATCATCATCATCATCATCGTTATTATTATAATTATAATTATAATTATAATATTGTCATTGGCCGATCCGCGAACGTTTCATCTACCTACTTATATACATAGAGACGTCGTGTTAACGGTTTACGACGCATCGCGATGAGTTATCAATGAGTCTTCTTGGAAAATGATGGCGACCGGGAATAACAAGATACTTAGTTACGTTCAAGGAAACTCATTCGGAATCTTTCCGCCCCCCCCCCCCCCTCCCCACGTATAAAATCATTTTACTCGGACGGACAAAGTGATTAATCAAATATCAATCCTTGTTATTCGATTCCACAATTCAATATTATTTTAATCTTACGTACATTTAGCGATTAGGAATGAAAGGCGTTTATCTTGTTTTTTTATTTTTTTCTTTTTTTTTTTTATCTTCTTCGTTCTTATTTTACGCGTTAGGAATTTAAATCGATGGTAGGCAAAAATTTTCGCCCGTAGTAGAAAACCTTTGAAAAAGGTTCGACGAACGTTTCGGTGGGAGGAGAGAAAAATAGAGGAGAGGAGAGGAGAGAAGGGGTGGGGTGGGGTGGGGGGAATAGCGTTTGAGAATTCGTGGTCAACAACACTTACTTCTCTACTATTCACCTTGCCTTGAGCAAGGCTACACGATTTCTTCGTCGACGTAGTAAATTACGACACGGAATCGTTTCGCATTTACGGGTACGTACGTAAGTATGTATGTATGTATGTATGTATACCGTATCGAGTCGAAAGAGTCGAAGAAGTCGAAGAAGTCGAAGTCGACTTGCCGATTCGAGAGGAACGCGACGGGACGGTTGAGTTCCGAGTGGACGACGTCCACCTTTCTCTCGGCAACGTAGAATTTCTCGCCCGAAGCGATTTTCTTATGCGTCGACTTGAACGAGTCGTACATTGGGAAGGAACGGGATGGGACTGGGTGGGGGTGGGGGATGTGGTCAGGTGAGGTGAGGTGAGGTGAGAATGGGATGGGGTGGGGTGAGGTAAGGCCTACGACGGGTCTCTTTCGCGTACCTTTTCTCTCAATATTTCATTTCGATCCTTATTTACTCATTAATCATAACGTAAATACGTAGATACATATTATGTATAAATACATGGATACATAAATAGATAATACATTCATACATAGGTAAGTACGTACGTACGTACTTACGTGTTTGCTTACGTATTTAGCTAGGGCAGACGTTTAAAGAATTCAAATAATCGACGAGTATCAAAATGGTATTTATTCACGAAGGATTGATTGATTGATTTATTTATTTATTTTTTTGTTTTTGTTTGTTTCGAATCTCCTCTCCCTCTCCCTCTGCCTCCTCCTCCTTCTCCTCCTCCGCCCACTCCTATTCCCATAAAAATATATTTGTGAGATTGCGCGCTCCGTCTATACGAAGGAATGCGTTAGAAATCGTGTTTCGGATGGAAAGCAATGTCGATAGCTTCTAGTTCGTAGAGAAAACTGGGCAAGGTCGCGAACGGTACGTAAAACTTAATACGTACACGTTTATCAATGTTTATCACGAAGTGCATCCTTCCTTCCGTGATTTTCTTCCTCGTGCGATGCACGGACGGGACGAACTAACTTCTCTACGAAGTTATCTCGCGATATAATACGTGCATAAGTGCATAAGTGCATACGTACACACACACACACACACACTTGCGTACCTTACCTACCTACCTACTTACGTGTACGTTACGTACATGTGTGTGTGTGTGTGTGTGTGTACGTACGTATGTATTGTATGTATGTATCGTCTACCTTCGATGACGTAATGCCAATATAGACGGTGCAGTGTAACCGCACTCTTCACGTAATATACCCTTGACTCTCTTAATGAATATCGCACATTTGTTACGTACGTTGCGCTTCGTAGAACATCTACACCGACTGAGAACTGTGGTAGGCTGGCTGGCTGGCTGGCTGGCTGGCTGGCTGGCTGGCTGGCTGGCTGACTGACTGACTGACTGGCTCTGGGCTTTCCCCCTACGTCTCTCTGTCTATGTGTCTGTCTCTGTCTTTGTCTGTTTGTATGCCTGTGCGTGTGTCTAAGCTAAGTACGTGTTCGTCGATACATATTTATACGTATCTAAATGCATACGTACATACATCGATACGCAGCGACGAAATATGTGCATCGCGATATGGAGGAGGAGAGAGAGGGTGGTGGTGGTGGTGGTGGTGGTGGTTGTGGCGACGGCGGCGAAGGAGGAGGAGGAGGAGGAGGAGGAGGAGTAGATTTCCGTGATGTATCTGCAACGGGTATCACGTGAATAATTGTTTAATTTTCCTTTTTTTTTTCGGTTCGTTTTTTTCTTTTTCTGTTTCTTTTCCTTTTTTTTTTGTCTACATCCGATAAACAGATCCGTCGGAGACCTTGGAGCTTTTAAAGAGATCGAAATCGAATCGATAGACGCGTTACCGGATTTTTGTTCTTTTCTTTTCTTTTTATTTTTTTTTTAGTTTTTTTTTATTTTTTTTTATTTTTTGATTGTGTTCTCGTTCGGAGGAGATGAGATAAACGTCTTTTCTTTTTTTACCATTTTAACTTCGTATGTATATGTATGTATATATATAAATTTTATTTTATTTTTTTCTTCTTATCTCTCTCTTTCTCTCTTTCTCTCGATATTAAATTCGTAAGATGATCGTGGCCGACGTAACGTGAATCGTAGTACAGTAATTACATGTAATGGTCGATCGAAATTACCTTGAATTATCGAGGATATAATCAGCGCCGCCGTCCTATCTCACGCCTCGTCCTTATTGCTTCGAAATTATTTATTCAATAGTAACAAAATTTCTTCCTTATTTTTTCCTTCTCTTTTTATTTTTTTTTTTTTTGCGAAGGAGTTGACGGTGGGAAAGGGTAAATCGCTTTTATCTTTTTATTTGGTTTATTTTATTTCTAACTAACTTCGTGCGAAGCAGAATTACAATTTTTCGATAATATCGTAAAAGTATTTAGATGTTCTAAATCAAATATATGTATATATTATTTGTACGCTTAAAAAGTGCAAATGTGCATCCAATTCGTCGTCTTTCTTCTCGAACGTCCTTCCTCAAAGATAATAAAAAAATAAAAAAATAAAAAAAAAAAAACAAACCAGAAGAATGACGCAAGGTTGACGGGTACCCGTGGAGAAGATTATCTCATCTTTTAATGTCACCTAATGTTTCGCGTTTGGTTACGACACGCGATGCACCGAAATAGAAAGATTTGAACGTGAACGATAACGACTTTGCTATTTAAGAGCTCGTAACACGTGGCCGCATTTACGAATTGCCATTCCCAAGATTCAATTGTATTTTTCTTTTTTTTCTTCTTGTCAAAGAATGTCTGACGAAGAGTGAGAGACAGAGAGAGAAAGAGAGAGAGAGAGAGAGAGAGAGAGAGATATATAACATCGAACGTTTCTAATTGAATAATTTTTACGATTTCGTTGGCCGTGCATCTTTTTTAATCGTAAACATCGTCTAAGACGAAGTTAAGAATTAAATTATTCTATGCGATGGTTAAAGAAAAATTCGACGAAAAACAGAACTAATCTACGAGGCAAATGTGTCGTCATCTTTGTGCTTCTTCCTTTTCTTTTTTTTTCTCTCTCTCTCTCTCTCTCTCTCTCTCTTTTATCGTCAATTGCTTTACTTCGAATATTGACGAAAGGAAGGTACAAAAAGAAGGGGGAGAAAAAAAATATGAAAAAGAAAAGAAGAAAATAAGGTAAAAAGACGAGAGCATTATCTTATTAATCGCGACATATACGGAAGACGTTCATTTCTTTTTTCTTTTTTCTTTTCCTTTTTCTTTCCCCCTTTCCATTTTCGTCGGCTTCGAATAAAAAAGCGAGATCGTGCGATATGCGTGTCTCTATCTGCTGCGTGTATGCGTGTAAGTACGAACGTACATACATACATACATATATACGTACGTACGTACGTACATCGCGTACTATGTACTTACTACACAACTGTGCAAATACGATTTAGCGTTGATATTGAAATGTCTGTGGTGGGTCTATTTATCGTTTCGAATCTATCGTCGTCGTTTGTCGTCTACTGGGAAATAAGCAAGTTAAACTCTATCTCAAGATTTTTTAATTTTTCATCTCTATAAGAACGTGCACACACACATACGTATAATTTATTTTTTTATGGTATGGCGAATTATATGGTATTGTACGGTGTGAAATATCGACGCACATTTACTCGCGAATCCTTTTAAACGCGTTAACGTAAATCTCACTTCTTTCCTCTTTCCATTTCCGTCTTGAAGAAACAACAACAAAAAAAATAGAAAAAAATAAATAAATAAAAAAAAGAATAAAAAGAGAGAGAGAGAGAGAGAGAGAGAGAGAGAGAGAGAGAGTACAAAAGGATCGATCTTTTATTTCCAACAATCGATTCCAAGTATACTACTTACGTACACGCGTATCTTAACGTATTATCGATCGGATAGATTAGCAACGAATGGCAGGTGTACCGTGTTATATTACGCTACGTATCTCTCGTTATTTACAATAGATATTGTACGTAACGAATGTAAAAAGAGGGACGGAGTGGGGTGGGGTGGGGTGGGGTGGGGGCGGAGTGGAGAAGGGTGGTATCTTTTTCCTTTTTTTTTTTCCATTATTTAACGATTCGCGAAAGATTCGTCGTTTGTACCTCCATTCTTCTTCTTTTTTTTTTTAAAATTTTTTTTTTTTTTTTTGAAAAGAGAAACGAAGAAAGACAACTCCGTCGTACGTACGTACTCTACGTACTCTACGTTACGTGGTAGGTACTCGGGACAGAAGGTAGGACATGCGCGTAGCGCGAAATAATCTTTACACCTGTTGAATAACGACACCTCTTCGTCGAACGAGTGAGACAGAGACAAGAAGAGGAAGAAGGAGATATAGAGAGTGATAGAGAGAGAGAGAGAGAGAGAGAGAGAGAGAGAGAGAGAGAGAGAGAGAGAGAGAGAGAGAGAGAGAGAGAGAGAGAGAGAACGAGAAAGAAGAAGAAGAAGAAGAAGAAGAGGTAGCACACACACACACACACACACACACACACACACACTTCCGCCTTCGACCCCTATATATTTTTTTCTCTCTCTCTCTCTCTTTCTCTCTGGGGTACGTATCTCCTCGACGATTATAAGTACACACACAATGGACACGTATATACACAGATATAAACGCTTATGTATTATACGTAAAGTACACACAAGGTAAAACGCGATGTCATCGATTAACGATTTAGAGTCGATCGTGATAGGTTCTAAAGGGGCCCTAAATAAAGGGCCTGTAAACGCTTATACAATGTAAGGTGTAAATCCGACGTTAGTGAGCACCGTGAAGTAACCATGTATGTAATAACGGATAAATACGTGTTCGGGTTGTTCCTTAGGGTGTTAGCAAGAGCACACCTCATAACAGTTATAATACGTACGTAACGTACTACACAATGTATCTATCAATAAGTATATATGTAGACCTGTGCGATCGTTACCTAATGTTAACTAGCGCTTATCGATCATCGTACGGATCCGGTGTTTTCGATCATTTTCGATCGCGTGCGTTATCGATCGTCGATCTTTCAAATACAATATCTCTCGGACTTCAATTTTACGATATTCGTTTCGAAAGGGAACGCGATCGGACCGACTTATTGTTCGAGGGCGTCGAGCTCGTTTTATAGGGGGTGGGAAACAAAAAGAGGAAAAGGAAGAGGAATAGAAATAAAAAAAAAAAAAAATATATAAGAAAACGAACGAACGAAAAACTCATTCCTATTATTCGTACGATCATTCGTTATTTCATTGTACTTTCCTCGTGGTTTAGTAGTATGTCCCACCCACGCACCTTCCGATTGATCATTTCTAAGGATGCGCACGCTCCTTTCTTCGGATCTTACGAAATATTTTATTTGCGTGTGTGGCTTTTGGGGTCTCGGAGTGTCGTCGTCGGTAAGGGGAAGAAGAAGAAGGAAAAAAAAAAAACAAACAAGAAAGCAAAAACAAAAACAGAGAGAAAAAAAAGGGAAATTCGTTAGAAAGTAGAGTTTTAATTAAATCGTAAAATAAGTCGCACTACGAACGCGGGTCTCTCGCAACGTTAAACCAGCGGCAGAGCGCGAGCAACGGGAAAACGATTGGGACGATAATAACGCAAGAGCCGTTACGTAAAGAAAAATTGTTAGACCTTATACTACGAGGCGTGTTACGGTAGTGAGATATCACGGAACAATCGATTAATGACCAATTAAAAAGCAAACATTTATATTTTCTCTTCCTTCCTTCCTTCCTTCCTATTATTTCCCTTCCATCTTTCCACCCTCAATTTTTTTTTCCTCTAATTTCTTTTTTTTTTCATTTTTGTTTCATTCTCATACGATATCGATCGTAACGCGTCTTCGATATAACTCGGCTTCGTATTGTATTTTTTGTAAGGAGCCAAAGTGAAAGAGAAAGAGAGAGAGAGAGAGAGAGAGAGAGAGAGAGTGAGAGATGAAGAAAGATGGAGAAAGATGATCGTTTGAAATTTTGAACGCGGCCATTACAACAGCCGTAACGAGGAGCGAAATTCCTCTCTTTCTCTCTCTCTCTCGATCTCTCGATCTCTCGGTCTCTCTAATCTTCTCTCTTTCTCGGCAAAAGGAAGGAGTTAGAGAAAGAAGCCGCTCTATGTTGGCCAAGACTGTACGCGCCTGTCGTCGCTCGTCGTCGTTGTCAATTCTGGTGCGTAGTATGCGAATACCAAAGAGCGAGCGAGAGAGAAAGAGAGTGAAATAGAAAGACAGAGAGAGAGAGAGAGAGAGAGAGAGAGAGAGAGGGTGGAAGGGAGGATGAATAAGAAACATTGGTTTAACCAATGGTCGCGCACGATGAGGGGGCACGACCGATACCACACAGTGCTTACGTCGCAATTGTACACTCGTTCTCTCTCTCTCTCTCTCTTTCTTTCTCTTTTGCTCACTCATATCACACGTATATACCATACCATGTATAAACAGACAGACCGACACAAACACACACATACACAATATTTCTGGCTACTCGCGCGCAGAGAACGTGTCGCGTACGTATCGTGGAGATATCCAAGAGAGTAGCAAGTAGCAGCTCCGTTTCGTCTTCCTCGTCGAATTTCCTGGCACGTGCATATGTCCGTCCTTCTCTTTATACATCTCTTTTCTCTTCCCTTCCTTTCCCTTCTACTACTACTACTACTACTACTATTTACTACCACTACCACTACTACTACTACTTCTTCTTCTTCGCCAGTCACCGATCGTGTGCGCCTACACTTAACTCGAGTCTACTTGCCCGCCTCCTTAGGGTCAAAGTCAAGCCCCGCGAGCTATCGCGGCTGAGCCATTCAAGGAGAATGTCCAGGGTGTTCTCGAAATAATAGTGATTATTTATTTCGAAGTAGGTAAGCTATATATATGTATATGTATATATACATATATGTGTGTGTATGTATGTATATCTGTGGCCATCGAATGATATTAATTATCTAATGATTTTAACGAAGTGAGGATACAACGTTCGCAATTAAAATATCTTTTTCAGATGATCTAATATATATATGTATATATATATATATATATATATATATATACATGAATATAAAAATCTTTTTACGGAACGTTTCCACAAAAGCGTTGTGGACTCGTTACTTTAATCGCTCTTTCTCTCTCTCTCTCTCTCTCTCTTTTTTTCTCTCTTTTCGCCTCGAATACTGCTTTTCACGTAAAGAGAAAAAGGAAAGAGAGAGAGAGAGAGAGATAGAGAGACAAAGAGAGGGGTGTAGGGGCTTTTATTCTAATTAGCAAACGAATGCCCGAGGGAAGTGAGCTGCTGCGTTTCTATGTTGCAAAGCAAAACAGTCGAAAATATTATATGATAACGTCCTCGAGTAAAACGAATTGGACAACACGATTGTATTGTCGGGGGATCTACAATACTTAGTCGTTTTAAAAATAGATAGATTTCGACGACGTGCGTATATAACCACGGTCTTCTGTTTGAAACGCTATGTAAAAAAAAAAAAAGAGAGAGAGAGAGCGAAAAGGAGAAAAAGAAGAAACAACACAAAAAAAAAATATATATATATATGTTGGAAATGTCACGTTGAAAGGTACGATAATTTAAAATAACATTTATCGCGCTACAGAATGATAAATCATGACAGTCATATAAGGTCGCCATATGATCTCTGGAATTCTTATAATATGTAAATTATACGATACGATAAGATGAATTACAATTCTATTCCGAAGATTTATAAGGTAGTTTTCTTCTTCTTTTTTTCTCCGTGTTTTTTTCTCTCCTCTCTCTCTCTCTCTCTATCTATCTATCTATCTATCTATCTATCTCTGTCTGTTTGTCTCTTTGAAATCGATGACTATCGACTGTCGTTTCTTGAATTCATTTTGTTTTCAACGACGTCATTGAAGTTATCGTTGAAATCATCGGGACGTGGCACTACTTACGCGCCTCTTTTACGATCCGTCTCGGATCCCAACATCATTCGGTGTTACTCGGATAGAATCGGTCATCATCGAGAAACCTCGTCTCTCGGTGCCGTGCCTTACCGAGCTTTACCGAGGCTTTACCGAGCTTTACCGAGCCGAGCCGAACCGCGAGCCTCCTATATAACACACACGCGACGGAGTTTTGTTATCCAACAAGTGGCGCGAATAAGAAGGTGACGAGGACGCGAAGAAGAGACGAGGAGGCACGGTTTTTTCTAAACTTAGCTCTCTCTCTCTCTCTCTCTCTCTCTTTTTCTCACACACAGACTGGCCTCTTAAAAACGTACCTTTACTTTTATGGCTGCCCATCGACAACGACAACGACAACGACAACGACAACGACAACAACGACGAGATAACGATAACGACGATGATAACGAACAACGATGACAATGATCGATAATGATCGACGATGAACGGGATCATCCTCGTGATTACTCGTATACGCCTCTCGTATCTTCTACGACGATCATTTCTTTTTCTATGTTAACTTAATAATCCGTAATTATTTGGTTCCCGAATGTTTCCGATCGAGAAATACTCGATTCGATTTGTAAAAGCTTGTGTTTGCCGTTACGTAAGATTATCGAGCGCACGCTAAAGATCACGAGCCAACGGCTAACGTTTTTCGAACGCGTTATCCGCGCCGTCGTATCTCCTTGGGAAAGTTTTCCTGCCATTTTTCCTGCCTTCATTGATCTCATTTAATATAACTACGGAAATCTTAACTGTATCGTACGTACGCGTTTATTCGTTGTGCGTAAATATATATATATATATATATATAGATATGTACATATGTATCAGATAATTTTCGACGTTTAATTACTCTCGCCTTTTCTTTTTATCTCTTTTCTTTCCTTTCGCCCGCAACTTTATTATCGAATTACGATTAAAAACGTTTAAACGCGCCGAGCTTCGATAAAGCGATTTACGTTACGCGATTACAGGACGAAATTTTTAAATTAATCTCTATATTTAATTGAACGGCCGATTACCCGTTGAACGTTCCGATTAATACGTTTAATATAAGTAGCCGTTGGTGGTAAATGATCGAAAGAACGTAGTTTCTCTATTTCCATAGTTTAGCAATATAGACGTATCGCAGTTAGATAAGGTTGACAACGTTTGCACAGCGTACGAGAGTATAAGAGAGAATAAAAGCGCGCGAGAGAGAGAGAGAGAGAGAGAGAGAGAGAGAGAGAGAGAAAAAATAAATTTTCCATATTTTTCTCTCGTCAACTTTTTGTACTATGATCTTTCATTCCGGATCATAATCATCGTCGAAGTTACGAACGATACGTGTGCAGTACGTTTAATGTAGTCCGATGAATTGTGTGCTGCGCGTAAGTATGTTTCTCTTTCTCTCTCTCTTTTTCTGTATGAGCATAAAAGAGAGAAAGACAACGTTGTCTATTGCGCCTTAGACCAACAGTTATAAGGATAACCTATGATCCGTGAGTAGTATAGCGATTCTCCTTCGAACGACTCCCTCGTAGCCGTTGCGATCTTGCATGCGTAATCGCAAATTATCATCGCGACATCGGGGCTTGCGCAATGATTACGTTCCCGATTTTATTTAATATATCATACGTACGTGTAAAGCTTATTATGATAATACTCGACGACAAACGAACATTTCTTTCGTTACTTTCATTTAATTCACCTTCGATCGGTCACGTAGAAAACGAACGAAAATGTTCGTTCGACGAAAAGGAAAGGAAGAAAACGAAAGAAGAAGAAGAAGAAGAAAAAAAAAAGGTAGTAAACAAACAAAAAGATATTTGCGAGATCGTAGTTGCGATGGTGGGTGGTGGTCGTGGTCGTGGTCGTGGTTGTGGTTTAGCAATATCTTTTCTTGACGTGCTTGCCACCTTGCGAGTTATTTTCGAGTACGATACGAGCGAGTATCGGGAAGGAGTGAGTTAAAAGGAGTGAGAGAGAGGGTGGGAGGGAGGTCGAACGCGTTCTAAAAATAAACGACGAGCACATTGCGGGCCATTTTATTCGGTGTGCGAGCAAAGTGAGTTAGCTGGCTGGCTGGCTAACTGGCTAGCTAACTAGCTAGCTAGGTAGCCTAGCTAGGTTGCTAGATAGACCTCTATAGCTCGCTCTGGTTGGCTAGAGTTAGTCGCAGATAGATCGCCTTTTTTTCTTTTTTCTTGCGTGGAGGTGGTCGTAAGGTCGTATTCGCGATGTCTGAACGTTTATTCTACATTGTGGCGCTTTCGATTCTATTTTTGGCTTTTGTTTTGTTTTGTTTCGGTTTTGTCCTTTTTTTCTTTTTTCGTTATTCTTTCTTTTGGTTTCTTTTTTATTTTTATTTATTTATTTATTTTTTTTTTATTTTCCTACAACGGCGCAGCAAATAAAGCATATCAAGTACCGACGAGTGCTTTAGCTCCGCGATACGATCGATCTCGCGGATATAATAACTCTGGTCGTTGGTGCGTCGTCGGAATTAAAAAATAAAAAAAAGAAAAAAAGAAAAAAGAAGAGGACAAAAATAATAAAAGCAAAAACAAACTTATTTATCCGCGTATAATCTTTCCAGCAAATGTTGTATCCTCTGGCAAATTATCCGCCAAATTATTCCGCCTACCGAGACCATACGATTTTTCGTTTCATTTTTAATGCGTCTAAATATAATAATAATAATAATAATAATAATAATAATAATAATAATAATAATAATAAAGAAAAATAAATAAATAAAAACGAAACAAAAATCAGTTTTAGATCGTAAATAATCGTATCGCGAATAAGAACGAATAATAAATTCGTTTTATTCGAACGGAAATATCTAATTTTTAGACGTGGCTGGTTTCGAACGTTATCATCCCCCTCCAGGCCCTCTCCAACCCCGTTGATCTCGTAAGCTTTCGTTCCGTAGGCTTCCTTAACTTATTGTAAAGAGAAAGAGGCATTTCTCTTCTACGTCGTTTCATATGTCACACGTCGATGACTTTGTTTTCTCGAAGAGTCGAGGTTGGTAATACGTAAGATACAACATGTCAGGTCCCATTCCTCTTGTTGTTCCCGTCATCTCTCGTCTCTCAAAATTGAAAGATATATTGCTACCCGTTTGTGACCCGTAGCCGATGAAAATTTATTCCATTTCGAATTCAAACGAACTCGATCGTCTCTCTCTCTCTCTCTCTCTCTCTCTCTCTCTCTCTCTCTCTCTCTATAGTACCTTATCTTCGTCCCTTCCGTTGCGTAACATAGATCTTTCCCTTTATTATTTAGTTCTGGAATAAAACAAGGAGAGAAAAAAAGAAAAGGAAAAGATAAGGAGGTAGAAAAACAGAACAAAAAATGGCCAAACGAGAGCAAATGGGAATTAAAAGAAAAAAAGTGCATAAGAAGGAAAATGAAATGTCACCGTTTAAGTGGACCGAAGAGGGAGGAGTGGGTGCGTGTGTGCGCGCGCGCTTGTGTCTGTGATCATCCAAGCCACGTGTACGACCTCCGATCTCCGATTTAATTTTATTCCCTTTTTTCTTTACACACACACACACACACACATATATATATATATACATATATATATATATATATATATATATATATATATATATATACATATATATATATATATACATACACATAATATTCCTGTTAAACTTCGCGAAGCAGCGGAAGTTGTCGTCGTTTTTTCGTGAGTAGGTAGAGTAGGTAGAGTAGGTAGGTAGATAGGTAGATAGGTAGGTAGAGTAGAGTAGAGCGTCTTTGAAGCGTCGTTTCTCAAAATATCCTCGCGGTTGTCGTCGCCGAGCTCTCTCTCTCTCTCTCTCTCTCTCTCTCTCTCTCTCTCTCTCTCTCTCTCTCGCACACTCGTTGTCGTGTTTCGCGTTCGACCGAGATTATGCGCATTATAATCCTTTGTGTTTCTCTGCTAAACTATGCGACGCAAGTTTCCCTCTCTCTCTCTCTCTCTCTCTCTCTCTCTCTCTCTCTCTCTCTCTCTATCTCTCTCTGTCTATCTATCTATCCATCTATCTCTTTTCTTTGCGTGCAACATGCACGCGCAACCCTGACGCATCTCGTTATCCTTTTTCCTTCCTTCTTTCTTTCTATCTTTCTTTCTTTCTTTCTTTCTTTCTTTCTTTCTTGTTCTTTTCTTTTTTTTCTTTTTTTTTTTTTTCTCGTCGTAGTCTTTCCTCCTCGCGAGTTACCATGTAAGAAGAGGCATCATCCTCTTATTCACTATCGAAGCGTATCTCGTTCGTATGAGCAACGACGTTATGTTAGAAAGATTTATATCGCCGAACGAGACCGTGCCGGCATACGCCGCGTATCTCGCTAAAGTATAACATCCTGGAATATTTTTTTTTCTTCTCTTTCTTCTTCCTTAATCTTTACTTCTCCTCCTTCCTTTCTTTCCTCTTCTTCTTTTTTTTCCTTGTTTGTTTTTTATTTTTTTTCTTTTTTTTTTTTTTTTTTTTTTGCGAGGAGAAACCTCGAAATATATATCGGCGCGTCATCGATGCTGCATCGGGAATTTCCTTTCCCCCTTCGTCCCCCCTTCCCCTTCCCCTCCCCCTCGCCACTATCACCAACTTCGAAAACCCCAGAGCGTCGGATTCCTTTGATTTTTCCTTCGATCCTGATCGATACTTCTACGAAATTCTCGAATTTTCTCTCTCTCTCTCTCTCCGTGTCATTTTTTTTCCTTGTCATTTTTACTCCTCTTTTTTTTTTTTTTTGCTCTCTCTTATCGGCCAATAGATATCGATTATCGACAATTCGACTCGACCTTCGAGCTCTTTCGTACGAGCTAAAAAATGAGTTTATCGAGATACATTAAGAGAGGACCAAAGAAAGAAAAAAAAAAAAAAAAAAGAAATAAAAAAAGTAGATAACATAAGAACGATTAACTTTTTCAAGTTAATTTTCCAATAAATTTTTTTGTCGCCCGAACGGAAAAATCACTTTCTCTCTCTCTCTTTCTCTCTCTCTCTCTCTCTCTCTCTCTGTTGATCTCTCAGGCACAAGCAAACGCACGAAGAGGCGCAATCACAGACGCAATCTTTGACCCGTTCATTTTGTCATCCTTTCTCGTTATTTTTCTATCTCCGTAGTTAATAGTCACGTGCGATCAGCGCGTGGATTCACAAGAAAGCTTTTTCGCCTCCGTTACAACCCCCTCTTTTATCACGTGACGTAACGAGATTTACGATTCTCAGACGCGCTTTTTAACTTGGAGATATCGGGAGCTTGTCTGTGCTATGCCGCGCGCGTTGCGTAACTGCAGGGAGGGGTAGGAGGGGTTGGGGGGGGCGAGGGATGGGGAGGGACGGGGAGGGGGACGGGTTTAGGATTTTCCATCTAACGGTTATAATTGACAGCTTTTCTGTAGCCCCATGTTCGTTCGTCGATTTTCAAAACTCGTGATTTTTTTTTCTCTTTTCTTTTCTTTTCCTTTCTTTTCTTTTCTTTTCTTTTCTTTTACGTCGTATGAACGAACGAACGAACGAACGAACGAACGAGTGCGCGTCCTCTTATCGGGATCTTCAACCTTTGCAATACTAAATAAGATACTGCTCGATTTTCTTTCTCTCTTTTTCTCTTTCTCTGTTCGTCTCTCTCTTTCTCTCTCTCTCTCTCTCTCTCTCTCTCTCTCTCTCTCTGTCTCTAGTGTTAAAGTCATAATTATGACTCGATAAATGCAACGATTGATTTCTTTTTATCATCCCTACCAATTAGATTCGATGCAATTCCGACGTCTATCGAAAGAAAAACGAAAAGAAAATAACCTTGTCTTTCTCTTTTCTCTCTCTCTCTCTCTCTTTCTCTCTCGATCGATCGATCGATTGATCGATCGTCTAATCGTTTCTATGGAATATTTTAATAGAAAAAGATTCTTCTACGTAAGATCGTGCAAAAAGACGGGAAAGAGAGATTAGGAGTTTTATAAATTTTTACGTTTAAAACGTTACTTCCAATGTCGACAAAATACATATATACACACACACACACACACACACACACACACACACGTATACATATATACATACATACATACATACATACATTTTTATTCATAATGAATCTTTCGATACGGCGCATGAAACGTGCTGGGATTTACTACGTACATACACGTATATCATTGTATATGTGTGTATGTATACAACACACACACACACGCACACACACACACATACACGAGTACACAGTTGTGTATCCGATAAACGCGTGTTGACGCGATATTAGTAGTAGTGATAGTAGTAGTAGTAGCAGCAATAGCAGCATTGTTTTCTCTTCTCTCTCTCTCTCTCTATATATATATATATATATATATATATATATATATATATATATATCTTACGACGTTCGCCAAAGGAAAACAAAAGGAATAGAAAAGATTTGTTCATTTTCTCCTTTTTCTATTCCATTCTTCTTTCTTCTCTATTTTTTTCTTTTTCTTTTTTATTTCTTCTTCGAGCGTCGCGTTGTAATCGTCGAGCGGGTTACCACAACGTTATCGTTTCGGCTTTATCGCATCGAAGATAATCTTTGGCAGATTTTTCATTCGGAAGTTATCGGTCGTCGTTATTCTCTCTCTCTCTCTCTCTCTCTCTCTCTCTCTCTCTCTCTCTCTCTCCGTCTTTCTCTCTCTCTCTCTCTCTCTCGTAAAGTGCGATATGGCAAATTTATTAGATGAGGACGACAACGACGACGACAACGAACGGACAATCGAATGAACGGATCGGATCGGATCGGCTCGGATAGGATAGGATCGGATCGGATCGGATCGGATCGGATCGGATGGGATAGGATCAATCGGGACGGACGGACGGACGGCCGCGAATGTAGTCGCCGAAATACGATGAGTCTACGAAAGCACGCATCATTATCTCGCGTAACTCATTTTGAAATTTTAGTGTCACTTTTGTATGTGTATGCGACAGACAGACAGATAGATAGAGAGAGAGAGAGAGAGAGAGAGAGAGAGAGAGAGAGAGAGAGAGAGAGAGAGAGAGAGAGAGAGAGAGAGACGAGTTATCGCGCGGTGTTACCGGGCGCTTTATCGTCTCGCTCTGTTTGACGTCGCTTATTGCTCGCGACGCAGATACAATGAGAGAGAGAGAGAGAGAGAGAGAAAGAGAGGAGAGAGAGAGAGAGAGAGAGAGAGAGAGAGAGAAAGAGCAATAGATTGCAATGGTTATAAAAATGATATTGGAAGAAAGTAACTAAGTACAAATGTTATGTAGGTACGTACGTATGTTTTTTATGTACCTAGACAAGTATTGTACATGTGCGTACATAGATTCACTCGAGAATTCTCTGGTATTTACTATAAAATATACCTATATACGTTCCCTACTTCGAGACTATTAACGAGGGAGGGAGGGAAGGAGGGAGGGAGGCATCCACGATTACAAACTTACGGAATTTCGTAAATTATTTTTCGATTCGGTTTTTTTATTTCTCTCTCTCTCTCTCTCTCTCTCTCTCTCTC
>OU426997.1:6913830-6916330 GCA_911387935.1 Dolichovespula saxonica
GAGAGAGAGAGAGAGAGAGAGAGAGAGAGATAAGAAGCTTGCAGATAACCGGCTCTTTATCGGTCTCGAGTCTTCACAGGGGTTATCGTTCTGACCACCGTTGCCACGTCCCGTGGACTCGAACGAAGTCGCATCCTTTCCTCCTCGTGTGGGTATTTTATTTCTCGAAGCGAATACCATATCGTTTTTATCACCACCCGACACACACGGTCCTCCTCCTCCTCCTCCTCCTCCTTCCCCCCCTTCTCCTCCTCCTCTTCCCTCTTTTGCCTTTTTCGTCTCCTCTTTCTTTCTCCTCCTTTTTCCTTTCCTCTCGTCCTCCTTCTTGTCCTCCTCCTCCTTCTTGTCCTCCTCCTCCTCCTCCTCCTCCTCCTCCTCCTCCTCCTTCTCTCTTGATTGGCCTCTTTCGATGGAATGGACATGGCGTCGTCGTCGCCACGGCTACGTGTGTGACGTCCTCCTTCAACTCTTCTATTTCTTCTCTCTCTCTCTCTCTCTCTCTCTCTCTCTCTCTCTCTCTCTCTTTTCTGATTTACGTAACGCGTTTTAAAGTTTTATCTATCCATAGAAATACATAAAGAAAAAGGTATGCGTCTTATGTGCATCTTTATTTATGTATTTTTATGTTTATCTAGATAGTTTTACTATGGTCGGCCAAATTGAAGTCTAATTTTATATGCGATCGTGATTAAAGGGAAAGAGAGAGAAAGAGAGAGAGAGAGAGAGAGAGAGAGAGAGATACAGTGGCGAATAATTTGATAGATTATTTTTTGTAATTTTACCCGTGTGTGTGTGTGTGTATGCGTGTATGCGTGTATGCGTGTGTCTAGTTATACGCCAAATTATAAAGATAAGCGTTCAGGCCTTTTTTCTCCATCTTATGAAAATGCTATTAATATATGTGTGTGTGTGTGTGTGTGTGTGTGTGTGTATCTTTCTCTCTCCTCTCTACGTCCATCGCAATTTTTAACTCGGATTATGCTCCATCGACCTATAAACTGAATTACAGAAAAGGGAGGGCTCACCTTTTCCTCCCCAATGTCCCTCCTCTTCCCTACCCTACTCTTCTTTACTCTCTCCTACCCCTCTCTTGCAGCGGTCTTTGCACCCTTCATCCTTGAGTTTTATATTTGTTTAATAATCTCGCTCGCCTTGAACGGAGATTTTGGTATCGTTTGGTGTCTTTGAACGATATTCTCTCTCTCTCTTTCTCTTCCCCCTCTCTCTCACTCTTTCTCTCTCTTTTTCGTCTTTTTTCTCTTTTCCTCTTTCTTTACCGGATTTAAGTAGATAGAGAAACGTGAAGGAGAGAGTTGAGCGACTTTCGTATATTATAGATATGCCTTTTACAATTAGAAGAGGTAGAGGATGAGGAAGGAAAGAAAATTTATCTCTTACGGTTGCAGATCTCTCAGATTAAAAAAAAAAAAAAAAATATATATATATATCGTCGATAAAACCGGGTTGGAAATACAAAAAAAAAAAAGAAAGAAAGAAAGAGAAAAGAAAGGAAAAAGGAAAAAAAAAGAAATATCGATCAACAATTTTTGTAAAAATAATTAAGGTCGATCGTACTTCACAAGTCTCGGAACGACAATTTCGACGAGTTGTACATACGTCGTATATCTCGCGATGGCGATGAAAACAAAAAGAGAATGCACCGTTGTCTTTCGTACCTGTTTTTTTTTTTTTTTTTTTTTTAGCGATAAGAAAGAGGGATAAGAAATTGTCATGAACGTAACCGCGGGAGAATCTCTCGACCGAGTTTTCCGGTTTTGTTTTTATTTTTGTTTTGTCCATTTTTTGTCCCCTCTAGCGGGACGACCGGTCGTCGATTTTTTTTTTTTTTTTTTTCGAGATAGCGTCGCTCCGCTTTTTCTCTTTTCCTCCCTTTCTTGTTTTTTTCTTCTTCTTCTTCCTGGCATTTTCGTCAAAAGCGCTTCCTTCTTTTTGGTTCTTTCCTTGATTAAAAAAAATTTTTTCTTTTTTCTCGAACTCGACCGAGACAAGCAAGGAGAAATTTTTTACTTAACATTTTCGACGAATTACTTCGATATATACATACATACATACATACATACATACATATATACATACATACATACATACATGCATATATACACATATATACTTTAAAAATTTGTTCGATCGTTCGACGAATTTTCTTCTTTCTCTTTTAATTTTTAATTTTTAATTTTCAATAATTCTTTTTTTTCTCTTCTATCCTTACAATCGTTTCAGTCTTTTTTTTTATATTCTCACCATTTTTTTCACGCGTATCTCCAAACCCGACGCGTGCCTATTCGGATCGGAATACGGGCTTTCACGCTGAGCGTACGTAAAACGGGACATAGATGGAGGAGAGGGTAGGGGTAGGGGTAGGAGTAGCGGTAGGGTGTAAGGGATGACGGTGGTGTTGGTGGTGGCGGGAAAAGGATGTAGGGAGCACGAGTCGAAGCAGGGGACGGGGGAAGGGAGGAAGAGGTACCTCGGCTCGAAT
>OU426997.1:6926330-6961330 GCA_911387935.1 Dolichovespula saxonica
CGTAATTTTCCTCGCTATCTTTTTTGTTCTTACTCACGTTGAGGAAGATTTGTATATAACAATAAATACATACATATGTATGTAGATACATCATACATACATACATACATACATACATACATACATACATACATTGCATTCGGTCGTTTCGTAAAACCGCCATTGCTAACCGAGATAGCTTTACGAACGCAAAGTCGATCAAAGTGCAACTTTAATCTTTCTTGGGAATGAGGGGTGAGGGGGCTGGGGGCATGAAATTTTCTTCATCCGTCCTCTTCGCTCTCCTGATCCATTCTCTGCTCTTCTCTCTTCCGTCGGGACGACGATTCTTTTCCCTACGAAAAAAAAAAAAAAAGGAAAAAAACAGTAAGAGACAAAAATGAAAATGTAATAAAAGCGACGAACAAAAATTAAAAAGACAAAAAGGAAGAGAATTAAAAGAAAAAAAGAAAGAATAAATTAAAAAAAAAAAAAAATCCGCTGCACTCCGTCGACGAAGCAACGAGGCCGACTTTGATTATCGTTCCTAGTTTTATCTAGTGAATTCTCTCTCTCTCTCTCTCTCTCTATCTCTCTATCTCTCTCTCTCTCTCTCTCTCTAACGCACACGCACGCACACGTACGCACGCACAAACTTTTTTTTTCGCTACTGGATTCCTCTTTTTTATTGTTATTATTATTATTATTTTTATTATTATCATTATTATCTTCCTTTTTTTTTTTATTTTCATTTTTGGTTCTTCTTTTTTTTTTTCCCTGTTTTCGATAGTTCGTCACACATTGGCATCATCTCGTACGGGCGGCGTGTTAAGCAGAGAAGAAAATTACTTTATATTGGCAACGCGTACCAATATACGCCCCGCTGTAGTAGACTTTTAGATATCCCTACTAATTTCCCCGGAGATAGGTACGCGATCGCACAAAACTTTGCGCTCCATATTGGCGGCGAATGTGAGCAGCTATTGCGGAGCGTGTCGATTAGAGTGAGTGTGAGAGAGAGAGAGAGAGAGAGAGAGAGAGAGAGAGAGAGAGAGAGAGAGAGAGAGAGTTGGCGACACTTTTATTAACATTTCCTCGCTTTATTTCATCGTACTCGGCACCGGTACTCTGCATTTCTCGGACATACGAAACGAAATCTTCCGATCGTACGCGCGCTCGCTGGTCGCGTTATTCGAAAGGAAAAACAAAAAAAAAACAAAAAAGAGAGAGAGAGAAAAAGAAAAAAAAAAGAACGAAAGAAAAAAAAAAACAAAAAATGAATACGAAAAAAGAAAAGGAATGAAATCGCACAAAACAAAGAAAAAAGAAAAAAAAAAAAGAAACGTAAGGAGCGATGATGAATCATTGACGTTAATTTATTACGAATTAATTTCGTGAAGATATTAACCGTTCTTCTTGAAGAGATAGATAGATAGATAGATAGACAAAGAGAGAGAGAGAGAGAGAGAGAGAGAGAGAGAGAGAGAGAGAGAATTTTTTACGGGTTAGATAATAATTCAAATCTGCGTGAAATGAATTTCTTTTTTCTTTTCTTTCTTTCTTTCTTTCTTTCTTTTTTTTTTTTTTTTCTTTTAATTCCCATTAACTAACCATTCGGTCGAAGAAAACGAGTAAAGAGGCAGGCACGGTTAAGATAATGATTCCGAATGAACGATTAAATTCGTCGAGTCATCCGTGTGGCGAATAAACACGACAGGAGTCCGGGACATGACAAGACGATACGATACGATACGATACAATACGGTGCAAGGCAAAGTAAGGGGCAAGACAAGGCGAAGCAAAGCGAAGCAAAGCAAAGCAAAGCAAAGCAAGACGAGATAAGACGCGTCACGACTATACACGACATGATACGACACGACACGAGACGATACGTAATAGACAACCTCGAATTTTCGTGCACGCGAGTTTTAAAAAAAGCGTCGTAAATGGCCGGCGGATACCACAATTAGACTCTCGGACGCAACCTACGCCAACCTTAAAATTCGTGAAGGTGACACGAGAATGGAGAATGACGAAGGCGGCCGGGCCAGACGATTTCTGTTTGAAAAAGAGAGAGAGAGAGAGAGAGAGGAAAAAAAAATAAAAATAAAAAAGAATTCGCGCTATCATCTCTCTCTCTCTCTCTCTCTCTCTCTCTCTTTTTTTCATTTCCCCTCTCGTTCACTCGTGTGCACTAGACCGATACACCAAGAGTTCCCCTTCTCTCTCTCTCTCTCTCTCTCTCTCTCTCTCTCTCTCTCTTTCTATCTCTGTCTCTCTCCTCTTTACGTATATCTCTCTTTTACGTTCTTTTTCTCCTCTCGAATTCCCCAACGATAAATCTATTATTTCTATAGGGACGGACAGCTGTTTGCCGACGATCTAAGCGCTATCGTTCTCCTCGCGATACGTTTTGCAATTGCGTCTTAACCCCTTCTTCTCGCATATCTCTCTCTCTCTCTCTCTCTCTCTCTCTCTCTCTCTCTCTTTCTATACATACGTAAGTATGTACATACGCGTACACATTGCACGCCGTATTACCTAGAATACGTTCTTACGAGAGTAGGTACGTATATACATACACACATGCATACATACGCGCATAGATATCTTTACGTTCAATTTTATCAATTCAACCGACAAATTTAAAACGTTCTCGATATATACATTTTCGGCATTTAATAATGTCAATGATGAAAAATGATAAGATCTCGAACACACGCCTTTAGCTTATCCTTTTATACATCGACGAACGATCCTTTCGTTTTCAAATAGAAAAAAAAAATATATATATATATATATATATATATATATATATATATATACTGCGTTCTCAAGGACGTCATTTCAAGTTATGTTTCTCAATTAAAACGGACAAGATACAAACGACGTTACCAACAAGACGAGCCAGACAGTATTTTCGTTCTCCTTCACCATTAAAGCGCGAACCCCTGAATATGTATATATATATATATATATATATATATATATATATATATATATATATATATATTCGTTTCATACATAATAATCGTGTTCCTTGTGTCGCCGTATAAGTACACGTGGTACGAGTATGAGTTTACACATAGAAAGGACAGAGACGGATAGACAGATAGACAGAGACATACAGACAGACAGAGAGAGAAAGAGTGAGAGAGAGGGTGGAGGAGAGGAGAGAGATGCGTGCACGCGACGAAATGTATACACGCACGCACGTCTACGCATCGATGGAAAATCTTTGTATACCTACACACATGCATACATGCATGCATACATACATACATACGTATATACATATATACGTATGTATGTATGTGTGTGTGTGTGTGTATGTTATATATGTTATATAGATAAAGCCAGACGACTCGTTGTCCGAGGTCGGTGCTCAAGGTTGTGCGTGACGTCACTGGACCTCTTCGTCGGTCCTCCCGCCTCGACCCCGCGCCCCCTCCTGCCCTCTTCACCCCTCCCCCACCCCCTCCCGCCCCCGCACAACACCTCGTCCTAGAACGATCGGTGGGGCTCTTCCACCTTCTAATCTCCTCGACACTTCGCGTTTACATCCATCACGCACCGCGCATATCGCGCCGGCTACGCGCACGCCCACGCAACGACGACCACCACCTTTCCTATCTCTCGCTCGATTTATCTCTCTATCTCTCTCTCTCTCTCTCTCTCTTGCACTGCACTCACTCACTCACTCACTCTTTCTTTCTCTCTCTATCTATCTATCTCTCTTTTTCACTTTCACACTCTTTCTCTCTCTCTCTCTATCTCTGTCTCTGTCTCTGTCTCTGTCTCTGTCTCTGTCTCTGTCTCTGTCTCTGTCTCTGTCTTTGTCTCTGTCTCTGTCTTTTTCTTTCTCGTAAAGCCGACCGATGCATTTTTCCGTCTCTCACTCGGCGCTTGTTTTCTCCGAGATAATCGTCGGCTTTTCGAATCCAGTCTATAATTCGCTTTACATTTTCCACTTCTCTCTCTCTCTCTCTCTCTCTCTCTCTCTCTCTCTCTATTTCTCTCTATCTCTCTCTCTCTCATATTTTATCTCGCGGGAATTTTCATCGATAAGAAAATGTTGGCGGGTAAATAATAATAATAATAATAATAATAATAATAATAATAATAATAATAATGATAGTAATGAAAAAGAAGGAAAACGTACGACTATCCCGACGTATATTCCATACTTTAAGTACGTATATGTACTTACGTACTTACGTGTGTATTGTAAGTACGTACACACATGTTGGGTGTATTTATTGGCATGTCGCTCGTTGCAACGATAAGTATCTATCCGTTGTAACGATAATTCTATTGTATCACGCGTAATTATTCGACCGGATAGTTATAGGTATATTGGTCGTGTACCGATTATACATAAATCATCGTTTGAGATCGTCCTCTCGTTGACCGTTGGAAAAAACGATAAAAAAAACAAAAAAGAAAAAAAAAGGAAAAAAAAAAAAGAAAAAAAGAATTTGGTCGACCTATCCACTAGTCTCGTGTAAATAATTTTAATTGTCCCGGTGTCGTTTGAAAATGGGCGGCGTTGATAGATAGATAACTCCGTAGGTTCTGACCTTTCAAAGTCATCCGGAAGATTACGGAATATATTAAACGGGTTACTCCATTAATATACAGACGATATATACGTATAGAAGGAGACGGATATGAACTGTTGTATGCCTCTTTGGTTTTGTATGCAACGTGCATACCTATACATACATACATACGTTTATACATACATACGTATGTATACCGTACTACGTAGCACGCGTGTTCTCTCTCGGTTCACAATTGCGTAAGAGTACACTCTTTATAAAAGTACACTTTTCATAACGACCTTTGTACGCTAACAGTAGTAATAGTAGTAACAGTAGTAGTAGTAACAGTAGTAGTAGTAGTAGTGGTAGTAGTAATATCACCACCACCACCACCACCACCACCATCATCATTACGACCACAATCACCATTACCATAACCACCACCATTATCAGGGCAGGTGAGAGAGTTCAATACGAGAGTGGTATGGAACGGCGGCCGCGTGCATATTTCTCAAGGAATCCGTGCGAAACCCACGCGGCGAAGCGCGCAAAAGGCGCGAACGTAAACGCGAACGCAAACGCGAACGAGTGCGCAGCTCGCGATGGGAAATTATGCGTGAACACACAGCATTTAAGTAAATGCAATAACGAGTTTCGAGCCGAGTGAAAGGTGCCCCCTCTCGCCCCGCCCCGCCCCACCCCACCCCACCCCACCCCACCCCACCCCGCGAGAAGAGCGAGAGACTTTTTCCGCTGGCTATCCCCGACGATTTTCTTTTTATTTTCCTTTTTTCATTAACTTTTCACTTCTATCTTCTTTTCTTTTCCTTCACACACTTCTTTTTCCCTTTTCTCTCTCCTTCTCTTTTCTCTTCTTCACCTTTCTTGTTTCCCCATCTCTACCCCTTTCCTGTTTCCCTCCCTCCCTCTAATCCCCTCACCCTCTCGAACCATCGAAATCGACATACTTTTTTTCTCTTCATTTTTTTGGTGTCGTTGTTGTTGTTTTCTTTTTTTTTTTTGATCGTTGGTTCTTTTTTTCTTTTATATTCTTTTATTTCTTTTCTATGTCTCTCTCTCTCTCTCTATCTCTCTCGCTCTCTCGCTCGCTCGTTCACTCTCTCTTTCATCGAAATAAGATTTCGTCGATCGACACTCGGACGCAGTGGAGTAACTTTCCGTGATATCGAACAATTTCAATTAGATATAATAATGCAACAATATTAGCAAACGAGAGAAATCTAATTAGTTAGTTATTATAATGTAATCGACGGACTAGTAAATTTTATACTATCAGATAGATCAAATGCAATATTATTATTCTTTCTTTATTACTCTCTCTCTCTCTCTCTCTCTTTCCCCCACCCATCCTCAAATCTCTTTCTCTCTTTCTCTCTTTCTCTCTACTAGGCGATTTTCGTACTCTCTAAACATCGCTCAAGGTCGTCGCGTGGTGTTCTCGCGACGTAGAAACGCGAGTACCAATATAACAGCGTCTCTAAGATTGTCTCTCTCTCTCTCACTCGTATAGAAATGCGCGCTATCTGTAATTTTATCGTTAAACCAAGAGCGAGAAAGAGATAGACTGTTTGGTGGGATCGCGTTTGGTATTTTCGCCTCTTCTCTCTCTCTCTCTCTCTCTCTCTCTTTCTCACACACACGCACACGCACGCACACGTACACACACACACATTACCAATCGTACAAGGTCTTGATCCTACGAGATCACCGGCGCTTACGTAGAAGAGGTCAGGAGAATCCGATTGCATTATGCGCATCTTAGTTTAACCAGACGCGACCGGCTTTCGCGAATTTTTTCTTTTTTTTTTTTTTCTTCTATTTTTTTCCCCCGCATTCACGAATTCCACGAAATTGTCTCCGTCTCTTTTTCTCTTTCGTTTTCCTTTCTTCTTTCTCTCTCGTATTTTTTCTTCCTCTTTTTCTTCTTCTTGCTTGTTTTTTTTTTTTTTTTTTTTTTTTTCTTCAACAACTCGACTCGTCTTCGTTTCGGTTTATTTCTCTTCTCAACGAAAAAATTTATATATATATATATATATATTCGAATTTTTTGGAGTTATTTTCTTTCCTTTTTTCGTTTTTTTTTTTTGGTTCTTTTTTATTTTTTCTTTTCAATCGAAATCTTTCTTCCTCGCCGTCCATTTACCAATTCGAATTTGATCTATCTGTCTCTCTTGACGAACGTGCGTATTCTTTTTATTTTTTTACGTATCCACCTGGTAACATCGAAACAATGTGTCGTGTCGTCGCGCCTTTTTAAGATGTCGGAGAATAATTTAGTTGAAATTAATCGAGTTAACTTATCGACCTGTACGTACACACACGACATTGCGAAATATCATTAACGAATTCCGTGAAATTCATTACCGGTCGGTTAGGAAAGTTGCGAAACAGGTGACCAGTCCCAATTCGGGAGGACATATGTAACGTGGTATAGTTGTGTTCGCGTAAATGAGAAGTTGAATTAAGAGCCGTAATTAATATCTCCGTGCTCTGTAATGCGGCATTCGCGTGAAGAGAAAGTATCTAAGCACGTATTTGCGAATACGATTGGAATTTTAGAGAAAACAGTGCGGGGGAAACGTTTTGAACGAGAGAGAGAAAGAGAGAGAGAGAGAGACGAAAAGAACAAGAAAAAAGAAAAGAAAAAGAATCTAATTCGACGAGATAATACTACGAGCCGCGTTATTAACTTTATATTTATATCGATCTAATGATATTGAATCGATATTAGAAAGGAGAAAAAAAGATTTAATCCAGGGTTGCGACTGGAATGTATCTTTCGTATTTTTATTTTTTTATTTATTTGTATTTTTTAATTTTTTTTTTACCCCTGTTTTCTCCCTCCTTCTTTTTTTTTTCTTTTATTCTCTTTTTTCCAGCATAAAACCAGAGCGGTCATAGTAGCGTTTAGAGTTCGTAATCATTTTAACTATTTACAATGTCGAACTAATGCAACGTTATTTATATGTACATATTATATGCGTAAAGATAGATAGGACATATATATGTGTGTGTATAATACATATATATGTGTGTGTGTGCGTGTGCGTTTGTGCGTGTGAGTGTACGTCAGTCATTAAACGTACGTTCGTTGGACGTGCCCGTATTAATATACGCGAGAGTATAAAAGCGTTGAAATTCTGGCGAGCCCGCATAAACGAAGCGTTTTGTACATACGCCCTCCCTCCCTCCCCTCCCATCCCTCGATCGCAAAAAGAGCTATTACGATGGGAGAGCTGGTGTTAACTAATGACCTTTATTATATTTCTCGATTCAACGGAGTTATAAATCGCGACTAACGATGACCGATGTCGTAATTGGAATGATAGGTCGGCACACAACCGAAATCAAAATTATTCCATTGAGATGTAAAATGTATTTTATTAGATCATTAACAAGGAGAAATTTAGAGAAAGTAGAGGCGAATCTAAATAAATATATATATATATATATATTTATATATATATATACATATTTATATATAAATATATTTATATATATTTGTATCTATAATCATCGTAGATATTAAATCGTTGAAGCGTATAATATAAATATCATGGGTAAAATATATCTATGAATAATTGATATGAAACGAATAAATATTTATTTTCCAATATCGATGGAAAACATTTCGTAAATGAGAGGCACTGCGTTTTCTCATATCGTTGTCACCTTTCACTTCGACGTTACTTTAACTACAGGTAGAGAACATTTAATCGTGCGAACCAAACGCGTCTCAATCTCTCCCTCTTTCTCTCTATATCTCTCTCTCACTCTCTCTCTCTCTCTCTCTCTCTGTCTTTCTCTCTCTCTCTCTCTCTTTCTCTCTCTTTCTCTCGTTCGATCGATGGGAACGTCCCAACTCGCGTCAGTATGATTTCTATATAATCATCGATCATCATCGAAAGGGCTAATGACTGTCGATTTCGTTTCTCAACTTCTTCTTTCAAGTTATATATAACCTACACAAACACACACACACACACACACACACACACATATATATACCCGGGGATACTAAACATTCAGGCTAACGCACGTGCTAGTTTCCACCCACGCGATTATTACTCGATTGTTACGGGATTTTGCGTCGTACTATTATATTGTTAACCGAGACATCTGCCACTCTATTCTTACGCGTTATTTCGCAAATGTGGAATAGTTATAAAGAGAGAGCGAGAGAGAGAGAGAGAGAGAGAGAGAGAGAGAGAGAGAGAAAAGTCGTAGGCGCGGGATTAGATGGGATAGTGTTTGCATCCATTTTTGTCGAAAATTTCAGCTGTCCTTCCGAACCCTTTTTCACTCGACAATAGGGAAATCAACAGCTGTCCTCGATTTATATATGAAAACTTCTTCAATGAGGAAAAGGGTTACAATTTCTAAATAGATGTATGTATATATACATATACCAGTTGTACGTATTACAGAGAATAGAAAGAAATTTTCGTTTGAATTCAAGGACAGATGTCAGATCGAGACGCATCGATTAGAATTTTACTCTCTTTTCTATTTCCTTCCTTCCTTCCTTCCTTTTTACCATCTTTCCTTCATTCTTTCTCTCTTTCATACTTTCTTTTTCTTTTTTTTTTTATTTTCTTTCTCGCCAACGTTTCGCTCCCACGAGCTAAATATTTTACGGGGGTGAGGGAGGTATACCGGGGTGTGAGCGATCTCTCTCTCTCTCTCTCTCTCTCTCTTTTTCTCTGTCTATCTCTCTTTAGTCTCATTTCCACAAATCCTATGAGAATGTACCGTACTCGTCGTTGACGATTGTTCGAGGGACTAGTTCGGATTCGTTCGGACGAACGAGCCAGGGATTTTTGCATAAAAGGGTGTAAAATCCCCCCTTACCCTTCGATCTCTCCCGGCCCTTGCCCTCGCCAACGCCCTCCTTACTTTCCTCACCCTTCTCCACGGTAGTTCCTTTCTTGGCTGGCCGCGAGAGGAGGACCACTTCCGAAATTAATCCCTTCGAGGGCCGAATTCTACTCGACTATCTTGCAAAGAGGGATATTACACACGTGTAGTATCTATCGTCACGTAGTATCACTTGCGAGTTACTACAGAACCGATTTAAATAAATAAATAAAGATAAATATATATATATACACATACATACATATACATATTGAAAGATTTTTAATGAAAAATTTCATTTCCAATAGTTTCCAACAATTCGATTGATTAATTTATCCAAAATTTTAGATTACATTGTTTAGACGAATAGACGGACACGATACTTCGCGGTGAAAACTATCGACGATGAAAATTTCGGTTTCGTAACCGTTGATGAGGTCTCGCCTGAACTCTCCACCACCCCAACCACCCACCCCATCCTATCCCACCAGCTCTCTACGATCCCCTGCCCCGCGTTCCCCTCTGATCACCCCGATACACCTCGCGATTCCGTGGGTTAATAGTTCGTTTATATGCAAACACGTTGGCACGACGGTAGCCTCTCGTTCTACGAGAGATAATAGTCGTGGGATTTATCTACGAAAGTGTAGATACCGTATGGATAATTTTTATCGATACTTACAGAACAGTACGGAAAAGTACGGAACAAAACGGAACAGAACGAAACAGAATTACATCGCGTACACGTTGAAAATGTAACTACGCAAGTGAGTGAGTTAATAAGTAAGCGAGTAATGTAAGTACGTGTGTCTGATAATTAGGAAGGAGTGAGGATGGTCGGATGGTTGATCGATGGGATTGACGGGGTAGAAGGGAACATCATCGTCATCGTTTGTAGAAACGAATCGCGATTTGCGATACTACGAAAATCGTTCCGAGCGTACTTGTTATATACGAACGTCTACCTATTCCCCCGTACGTCGTGTGAATAGAAACGAGCGCTTTTTAAAAATTAATGTACCATAGGAATGAAATTTGAGATGACGGAGGAATACACACTAGCCTGTTGTTAGTTAGAACGAGCACGTGGGTGGTGATCGTGGCGGGTTGTACGCGAGGAGCAGCGCGTTGTTTTGTATTAATCATTGTAATAAACTCGTAGATAACGGATGGAAAAATATAGACGCTCGTCGGTTCGATTCCAAAGGACTGCATTATTTACCGGGAGATATAAGTGGGGTGGGGAGGGGGGGGAGGGGCTTCGCTCCAACCAACCTTGTCATTATTCGTGAGCTTTTCCGTGAGGACAAAATGATTGGAGTGACTAACGGTAGAGAGTTCCATGGATAAGCGCGCGCGCGCGTGTGTGTGTGTGTGTGTGTGTGTGCGTGCGTGCACGTTTACGTGTTTGTGTCGGATCTCTATCTCTCTCTCTCTTTCTCTCTTTCACACATCGAGTAGCGCATACAAACGTGCGTTTTTTTTTTTTCGATCTCTCGAAGATCTCGAAGATCGGAGATTACGATTTCTTCTTTCTACGAACTGGACTCGCTTTCGTGTGAATTTTTTTTTTATCCCTATCTCCTTTTCCCTTTTTTCCCTTGCTTTTTGTATTTTTTATTTTCTGTTTTTCTTTTTTCTTTTTTTCTTTTTTTTTTGTACGTATATACACGTGCGCGAACGAGAACAAACGGTATTTTGCATTATTTATGTGATAATAGGATGTGAACGTGCTTCGCTATTTTACTTTTTCATTCTCATTCTCATTCTCATCCTCTCTCTCTCTCTCTCTCTCTCTCTCTCTCTCTCTCTCTCTCTCTCTTTCTCTTTTTACTTTCTTTTTTATTTGTCATTTTCTTTTGAATTCCGATGGATATAAATTTTCGGGGGTAATATAACGCTAGGAGAAAATATACATACGGTGTTAGAAAACGTCGATATGCATGAGAAAGTAATCGATTTTCGTGGAAGATATTAGATTTCTATTTTTCTCCTTTACACGTTCTAATCTCTGTTCGTCGTTTATACATATCCTTCTAAAATTTTCACCGATATATATATATATATATATATATATATATATATATATAAAATATATATAATATATATATATAAAATATATATAATATATATATATATAAAATGAATGTACGTGTATATATAAATATATATATATCATATATAAACACATGTACATTCATATATTTATATATATATATATATATATATATATATATATATATATATATATATATATATCTAACCGTATGTATAGATCTGAATGGGTACACACACATAGACACACAGACAGACATATACATATACATATATATATATATATATATATATATATATATATATATATATATATATATATACATAAAATTCTTCATTTATCGTTCTATGCACGCGATGGAATAGCGACGAGTTTGCTCGATAACCATCGTTCGAGATTTGTCGATTCGATTTTGACACGAAACGTACCAACAAACCGTGCGAATATGAACACCGGCAAACTTAATGCACGCTCGCGAACGAATCGCTAGAATTAAATAACAAATATTATTTCGTTTCTTCGGACTATGTTTCGGCTGCGTTCGCATAGAGCTGTTCTCTCTCTCTCTCTCTTTCTCTCTCTTCCTCTCTCTCTTTCTCTCTCCTACACGTCGATACGAACGTATCTACGTATGTATAAACGCGTTATAACAAACCCGAGCTCTCGTACGCACCTACGCATATAGACACGCGGAAAGTAGACGCAAACATTTCCCTCTTATTCGCGTTTATCTCTATCTCTCTTTCTCTCGGGTAGTTCGAAATTCTTTCGAACGTATATCGCCAACCGTCGTAGCATCATCGCGCTGTGTTTTTATTCCCAATCTTTCAAGAAAAAAAGAAAAAAAAACGGAGACGTTCTATGCGAGAAAACTCAATCGTTCGGTCGCGATTACGATTGCGAACGCGCGTTATTATTATTGAAAAATTCTTACAACGATAACAACACCACCAACAACAACAACAACAACAATAATAATAATAATTATTATTATTACTAATAATTAATTAACAATATTTTCGCTATAATAATTATAATAGTGACAATTATTATTATCATCATTATAGCGAAAATATTGTTAATTGAAAGGTATTCATCAATTCGATAGAGATTTCTATTTCTTCTCTATTTTTCCTTTTCCTTTTTTTTTCCCTCTATCTTGCCTTCTTTACGTTTCCCTTTCATAAGGTAGATTTTTCTCGTCTCAAGGAACGAAGAAGGATGAGGGGGAGGGCGAGGGGGGGGGAGTCCTCCAGGTATCGGGATATCATCGTACACGCTCGAACGAAGTTAAATCGGATTAAGATTCGCCAATGGAGCTTAAAGAAACGCGATTACGTGTTTTAAGAATGCTTCGTTATGCATCGCATATATCCATTTGACCGTACCGATCGAGCATGGTTTTTAACCAGCTCTCTCTCTCTCTCTCTCTCTCTCTCTCTCTCTCTCTCTTATTGGCTATGGCAGATAGTTTATATATATTCTTCGTTGAGATCGAAGCTTGTTCTCCCGAAAGAATCGACTAGCAATTAATATACCCTTGAGAACACTTTCTCATATCCCTCCTTCATATTCCTTTTTTACTTTTTTTAATCTCTCTCTCTCTCTCTCTCTCTCTCTCTCTCTCTCTCTCTCTCTCTCTCTTTATAATACGATCGTGTTTCGTATACCGTCATTATGTATTAGTACTGTAAGGAAAGAAAAGAAAAGGAGAAAGAAAGATAAAATAAAATAAAAAAGATCGGTCACGTTGGATTAGAATAGAATTTGAGATTGATTAAAGTCGTATTCGTTGAAAATCTAATCGAAAGATATCGCGCTTGGACGATCTCGTCCACGTGATTTTGAATGAATCGATCTCGAACGATGAAATAAATAATCGTGACAGTTGTCGCGTTGTTCTGAGATCGTATACGAAAAATCTAGTCGTTGAGCACGAGGCACGCGATTCGTCCCGAATGACTTCTTAAATCCTTTTGTAAAGTTATTGCTTTAAAATGAACCGACGTGGTATATACTTCCTCAATTTTTCCTCTTCTCTCTCTCTCTCTCTCTCTCTCTCTCTCTCTTTATTTCATTCATAACGCAGTATTTTATAAGAGGTCGGAAACATTTTAATTGGTAGAATCCAACTATGGAGAGAAGTTACGAGCTACTAATTTCCGTTCTCGACTACTTCGTATTTCTCTCTCTCTCTCTCTCTCTCTCTTTCTCTCTGTTTGTCTCTCTCTCTCTCTCTCTCTCTTTCTCTTTCTCTCTCTATTTTTTTTTTCATTTTCTCGAGCAAAAGACAGATAAGATACGATGCAGGAAGACGGAGGGAAGAAAAGGTGTGAATGGAGGATCAAGAAGCAGGGGTGTGTCAGAAGGAATTGTGGAGGTGAAGGAGGTTGTAGTGGAGGTGGAGGTGAAGTAGACGAGTAGACGAACGAAAGACGTGGAAATAAGTGAGAAATATATATATATATATATATATATATATATATATATATATCCATCGGTGCGAGAAGAAGAAGAAGAAGATGAAGACGATGAAGAAGAAAAAGAAGAAAAAGAAGAAAACGACAAACAGTCCTTCTCGAAGTCGAACGCGTTAGTTGAAGTGAGATATATCCTCTTTCCTTCTCTCTCTCTCTCTCTCTCTCTCTCTCTCTCTCTCTCTCTCTCTCTCTCTCTCTCTCGCAGGAGTCAGATTGGCGGAAAGCGACTCTCGGTTGAAGAGGCGACGGTAAAAAGGCGAAGCACAACCACCCATCTCTCTATCTCTCTCTCTCTCTCTCTACCTCTACCTACCACCCACCCCTCCAACCCTCTCCCCATCCTTCCCACCAGCTCCACTCATCCTCGTTCAAGGAGGATGTTTCGAGAAGATGCTAATTTGCTCGGCATTACGCGAGGTTTACGACTCCTTTTCACCCCCCTTTCACCACCCCCTTTTCCCATCCATATCGCATCCCTTTATCGTCCGACCTTCCCTCAGACTTACAACCCTTACCACCACCATCACCACCAATACCACCACCGACCATCTTTTTCTTATTCTTCCTTCTCTTTTTCTTCCTCCTCCTCTTCTTCTTCTTCTTCTTCCTCTTTTTCTCTCTTTTTTTTTTTTTTAAACTATTTTTCCTTCTCTTTCTCACGATTCCAAAGCTCGACCAATCCCTTCTCTCCCACCTGCTTTTCCACTTGCCAACTCCTGAAAGAAAATCTAACCTTCTCTCTCTCTCTCTCTCTCTCACTCTCACTCTTTTTCTTCTCTCTCTCTCTCTCTCTCTCTCTCTCTCTCTCTCTTTATCTATCTGTCTATCTATCTATCTGTCTATCTCCATCTCCGTCTCTGTCCCTGTCTCTCTCTCTCTCTCACTCACTCACTCACTCATTCATTCACTCACCCTTTCTCCTTCTCTTTCTCCTTCTTACTAACTTTTTTTTTTTCTTCTTTTCCTTCCTCGTTTCTCCTTCAAGCTTCTCGACGTCAAACCACGAAAGTACTTCATTCGCAAGAAGAGTAGTAGTCTCTTTCGCGACGTTTTTCTTATCGCGATGAAATTTTCTCCGCGCTATGGATGCGAACTCCTTTCTCTCTCTCTCTCTCTCTCTCTCTCTCTCTCTCTCTCTCTCTCTCTCTGTGTGTGTGTGTGTGTCTCTGTCTCTTTTCTTCTCGTTTCCTCTTTCTTATGCCGCTTATACTTATCGAGGGAATGAATGGTTAGCTCGTATTGATTCGATCGGGTACAATACTCGAAGACAATAATCTTGGTTTTTCTTTTCTTCTTCCTTTTTTTTTTTTTTTTTGTTATTTATTCGCTTTCAACAACAAACAAACGGGAATGATTAATCTCGTCTCTTTTGGTTTATTAATAATACGTCGTAAGCCATATTGACGGTCGATCGTTCGTAATAAAAGCACGTTTGATCGAGAGTAACGTTTGCATGGCGATAACGAATCTTAGTATCGTTACGCGCAAACGTTATCAAAGTCTCTACGACGAATTTCTGCTCTGAATTTAACGAGATAAAGGATAGATAACGTAGACGTAACTCGAACCTTTTTATTAAGTAAGTTAAGTATGTTACTATCGCGTCTCTTGTTGTCGTACTTCAAAAAAAAAAAAAAAAAAAAAAAAGAAAACGAAATAAATCTATAAATAAATAAGTAAATAAATAAAAAGTACAAAAAAAGGGGGGGGAAGATAACAAGATGGGTCCATTTGAATAGTTAATCTATGATTTTATAATAAGTCAATATTCGATCGAACGTATTTAGATGTAAAATTAGATATTACAAATATCGTTATATTTGCGATTTATTGAACGATATTTTTTTTGTTTGTGAATAAATACACGCGCGCACACAGAGAGAGAGAGAGAGAGAGAGAGAGAGAGAGAGATCGTAAATTAATTATCGATCATATATATATTTGCATACATACGAACACACGTATGTTTTCATGTGAGATTTTCATAACGAGGAAAGTGTCGTGTATAGAAACAAAAAAGAATAAAATAAAATAAAATAAAAAAAGAATGTAACAGTTTCCCGCGAAGGGTTTGACAGAGAGGAGCGAATGCATTATGGATCCCCGTTGAGATACAACGCGCTCGTTTGAAAGGCTGATCGAGAGACGCTGCCTAGCAACTGGTGTCCTAAGCGACCTTTTCCCTACGTTGCAATCACCTATTTCTCCTTTATACTTCTTTACTTTTTATTTTTTTTTCTTTTCTTTATTTTTTTGCTCTCGCTCCTTCTCTTCTCTTCTCTTCTCTTCTCTTCTCGCCAAAAGATCTTCGATAATCGTTATCACCTTGCAATCGCGAGTATTTTATCTCTCTCTCTCTCTCTCTCTCTCTCTTTCTTAAGTTTTTTTGCTTTTTTCTTCTTTAGTTCCCAACGGCAATGTCTTTCATTTTCGTCGTTTCATTTCTTTCTCATTTCTTTTCACTGTTTTATTATTAATCAATCTTATATTTTTTTCTCTTTCTTTATTTTTTCTTTTTTTGCTACACATTTTCGACCGATCAGCTTTGCAAGAGCTACGGCCTTAAGCAAGTATATTTCTCTCTCTCTCTCTCTCTCTCTCTCTCTCTCTCTCTCTCTCTCTATCTCTCTGTCGGGTTATATCAGATATTTTATTTTCTCCTTCGTCGTCGCTCACAGTTATTAACAGTTCACAGTTATTATCAACGTGCAGTCATTCATATCAAGAACGTTTCCTTAACGCGATCGTAGCCGCCGCTTTAGATATTCGATCGTAATTCGTGTAAAAAAAAAAATAAAAAGAAAGAAAAAATATAATACGTACGTTGAAATTCGGGTGAGAGACCGTCGAGACATCAAATATGAATATAAAAAGTTTCACGCTCTATTGCGCCTGGATCCATCGATTATTAATCGGTCAGTTTTACTCTTTACGTAAAAGCGTGTGTGAAAGAGAGAGAGAGAGAGACCGTATGTTGGTCGTATTTGACGTGTTTTTGGATATATGTTTGCTATTACACTTTACCACGTTGGAAACGAAGCGTGTATTTCGATACAGGATGCAGAACGATGAGATGATTTCGCGCTATAATAACCGCGCCCCCAGTATAAAACGTTATTTTCTTTTCGCTGATGTATTACTCTCGAATACTACGACTACACGTTCTCTTTAAAATACATACTAATTCTATAAAGTATATATATATATATATATATATATATATATTATAGACATTGATGGATGTATTATGACGTACGTCTTTCTTTCTCCGTTCCACTCTTTTTGTTTTTCTTTGTTTTTTTTTTTATTTGTTTCATTACCTCTTGTTTCTTTTTTTTTTCGGCCCTCCACGGTTTTCCTTCGAAAAATTTTTTTTCTTTTTTTTTTTTTTTCTTTTTTTAGAGCCGAATTACTAACGAAGAGTCCGTTACGAACGCATAACCCAGACGTAAAATTCGTAGAGAAATTGAGAACGAAAATGGTAGCGTAAAATTTAATAAGCGTTGTAACGACGATCGAATTTATTTCGAGTACACCGAGTATGGTTAAATGGGTATATTACATGGGTATCATTTTGAAGTCGATGATAACAGTAATAATCGTGCGCGAGCGTTTCCCATCGCGTAGCTTTTATGTGTTTTGTTAATTGACTGTGCGTGGATTCGTAAATCGTTTGCCGATATTTACTTCGTCGATTGAGAGAGAGAAATAGAGATATAGATAGATAGACGGAAGGGTATAGATCGAATGAGAGAGAAATAAAGAGAGTGAGAGAGAGAGAGAGAGAGAGAGAGAGAGAAAAGAGAGGACAAATATAACGGCGCGAACGCATATCGTTTAATTAATTTTTATTCACTCGTTCGTTCATTCATTCATTCATTCATTCACTCATTAATCCTAACTGACTTTAATTTCATAATCGATAAGGAGCTACCCCGAAAGGGATAAGAAACGGAGGAAGAAAAAGTTTAAGACAAATAATAGGGATTATCCCGTTCGCGAGAAGGAGAGGATAGGATATAATACTTACGTCAAATCAAAATGAGGAAGGATACTCGAGGGAAGGAAGGAGGGGGGAGGAGGAGGAGGGAAAGGTAAAAGGTGTGAAAAAGGGAGAAGGACGTGGCGCACTTGTTGCTCCTTCCGGTTAAAATCGTCGAGATATTCCACCCTGGCGTCTCGCGATAAAACGAGAAGGGCCATGGGGGAGATTACATTGCTTCGCTTTTCTTCCTCTTTCTCTTTTCTTTCGTTTTTTTTTCCCCCACTTTTTCATTTTCTTTTTGTTTTTGTTTTTGTTTTTGTTCATCTTATCGTCCTCGCCTCGTCGATTCGGACTTCGTTACGTTCTTTCGACGACGAGAGAAGAAACGTACTCGGATTTTTGACGAGGTTTGCGTACAATTAAATATTCGACAGGTAAATATTTTTACAACGTCGAATAATCCTGATCGTGGATCGAGAAACCTTGAAAAAATGTTTTTAACGTGATCGTTTGATAAAAAAATATCAAGATGGTCGTCGATATTCGATATATCATAATTATAGTCATAATATAAATAAATAAATAAATAAATAAATAAATAAATAAATATATATATCTTTTAATGAATAGACAAAGCGAATAACGAAAGGTACGCGGTATTTAAATGGTTTTTAACGGGTATACAAGTTTCGCAGAGGTTTATAGTGAATCGTCGATCGTTTGGTGGTACGAACACGGTGGAAAGAAGAGGAGGAGGAGGATGAGGAGGAGGATGAGGAGGAGGATGAGGAGGACGAGGGGAGAGGCGGGGTCGGTCGGGGCGAGGTCGAGGGTGGTGTGCACGATATCGCCGACTAATGAATTTCATTTGATTCGTTGCGAATGCAGAATGGATCGTAATTAGTACGAGCACAAGGAGCGTTGGAAATTTAATCGCGCTTAATTACTGCCGAGCTCTCTCTCTCTCTCTCTCTCTCTCTCTCTCTCTCTCTCTCTCTCTCTCTCTCTTCTTCCGTAGATAGCGTCGATAATCGACTAAAACGTGTCGAATCGGTCAACTTTGTCTCTACGCACTGCTGCGTATATATATGTTTGTGTGTGTGTGTGTGTATGTATGTATGTATGTATGTATATAGGTAGTTAGGTGTACGAATACACTAATACACGCATTTATAGAGAGTATATATATATATATATATATATATATATATATATATATATATATATATATATAGAATCGCATTTATCTCTCGCAATTTCCAACTACAGTGTCTCGGTCTTGTTGATATCGTCGAGAATTTTATTAAATTAATCGCAACGCAGCTGTAGATCAGGCCAAATCCTCGATCCTTTCGCTACCCACCCTCCCTCCCTCCCATCCCTCCACGCCCCTTATAAGATATGGGAATTCTCGAGAAAAGGTGATCGTAGATAAATCGCATATCCTATTTTCAAAAGGATTAATCGAGAAGACCCGCGGAAGAATATCGTCCGTACGAAGAGATGAGTTCTTATATCGGTATATTTTTAATCTATTCGACAAGCGCTCTCTCTCTCTCTCTCTCACGTACGTAGATGCATATTAGTAAATTCGAACAAATTGCGAAATGTCACGCGAACACTCGAGGCGTATGTACATAGATACGTACGTACGTACGTACGTTGGTTAGTTAGTTAGTTAGGTATATGCTATTATGCTATGTACTACGTACACCTACTACGTACATTATGCACAAATCTATGCATACAAATCTAAATCTATATATATATATATATATGTGTGTGTGTGTGTGCGTGTAAGTAGGTACGACGACGAGTTGTAAGTTAAATAAATACAATCCTACTGGAAATTTTTATCTTATAAATCGATCGGAACGTTTTTACCTATAATTTTTTTTTCTTTTTTTTTTTTTCTTTTTAAGCCATGCTTTGCGCCTGTCAATCCGATGATGTTAAAGGATGCGTTATGTAGAGACATGTAGAAAAGTACATGTTTATCTCTGTCTATCGTACGTACATGCATTTATGTATTAATGTATCCCATCTACGTACGTATGTAGGTATCATATATACGTATGTACGTTAATATACGTACGTATGTAAGTATTATATATATATATATATATATATATATATATATATATATATCTATTCGGTACTCTAATCGCGTTTTATAACGCGATAGAGCAATTAACGTTCCCGTATCTTCGTCGAATTGATCGACGTAATCTATATAAAAAAAAAAAAAACTATCGACGAGGTGGTGCTTGTCAAACATAAGGAGTTTGAACAAACGATTAATAGTATATTGAAGGTGGACGGGAAGAAGGGAAGGGAGGATGGGAGGGAGGGGAGGGAGGGAGGACGACGGTGGTCGTTAGGGCTTCGCACGACCCTTGATCTTTCGTTTAATTCATATTACTTGACCGATCAGAGAAATCTTTCCATTTGATAGTTACACATTAATCTCTATTATTATTATTATTATTATTATCAATTTGATAGTCGTCGAGAGAAGATACGTTCAAATGTTAAGTTAAATGGAATGTTTTGATATCTGTCATTTTCTATTCGTGCCACGCCTATATAATATCTTACTTAGAAAATCTTTTTGACTCCATGGGTCGGTGGGTGGGTGGGTGGGTGGGTGGGTGGGTTATATTTTAGAAGACGATAATCAAACAAAGTCGATCCGACGAGTCGATACGTTAGCAAAAGCACCCCTCGCTAATGGTTTTAAAGTTTGAATAACGAGCATGTTATGAAGGAATTGTCGGTCGACGATAGAGAGAAAGAGAGAGAGAGAGAGAGAGAGAGAGGAGAGGAGAGGAGAAGAGGAGAGAGTTTTCTTCTCCATTTTTTTTCTTTCTTCTTCCTTTGCCTCCACCACTTTTGCTCTTCCAACTCCTTTCCTACCTTCTTTCTTTCTTTCAATACTTCTTTCCTTTATCCTCCTCCTCCTCCTCCACCTCCTCCTTCTTCTCCTTCCTCTCCCTCTTTTTTACTCGCATTACTCTAGAATTTTCTTAATCATCGTCCGAGGGATAAAAAAAAGGGAGGGGGGCAGATGGGAATTGGCGCAAGAACTCCGCGTTGTTAGCGCTAATTTCTCAACGGTCAAAAGCCAATTAATCAGGAGCCGCTTCATTGAATTATTTCGCACCCCCCAACCCCCGCACTCACCCCCCCACACCCGTCTTTAGCAACGTCTTTCGCACCCTCATTCTTATACCTTATTACACGGACGATTTTACTACGTTGGAGAAGTGGTGTGGATAGAAAATTGCCGGTATGGTGGTGATGGTGATGGTGATGGCGGTAGGCGAAGTTTCGGGATAATTTTTCAAGATTTTAAATCTCCGTTTTTTACCCCATTACTTATTTCGCGCGTTAACAAGTCCCCCTACTCACGGTTTCGATACCTTTTCTCGTTTACGTTGGTCCTCGATTGACGCGATTTTAAAAATGAAATTTTCCTTTTCTTTCCTTTACGATTTTCTTCCTTTATTTTTACTTTTTATTTTTCTTATTTTTATTTTTTTTTTCTTTTTTTTTACGGGAATATAAGGATCGATAAAATAATTACCAGGGTATAGGGTACTCGTCATTTTTCTTGACCGATTAAAAAAGTGACATAGGTAATACAGACACACACACACACGCACACATGCACATGCACATGCACATGCACATGCACATGCACGTACGAACGAGAGATACGTTAGGATAAACTTATGTACCTACGTCATATTAATCCGAACGACACGTGGATGAAAATGTACGCTCGATGAAGCGTCGCTTGAATCGTTTGAATGATGTCACGGGATATATCGGAGATTTTCGCATAAGCCGATCATCGTTCCGTTTTTTTTTTTTTTCTTCTTCCCCACTATGCAAAAGATAAGAGAGAAAGAGAGAGAAAGAGAGAGATAGAGACAGAGTATGCGGTCGTTAACGAAATATATCTGATTCTAATTACTGACAAGCTGATAAAGAAATGACAAAGTGGAATGACGAAAGAGAAGAAGTGAAAACGATTTACGTTTATCATCAACGGTACTCGTCATTTAATCATTAATTCGATTCTCGCGATCGCTCTTATAAATGACATCTTTCGAAATCTTCTTTCTTCCCTCCCCTCCTCCTCCTCCTCCTCCTCATCCTTAAACAACACTTTCGGACGACGAAACGACCAACACTTTTCGTTCGAATCTTTCGATTTGCTATACTCTCTCTCTTTTTGTTTTTTGTTTTCTTTTTTAACTCTTTCTACTTTTTTTTTTTCCCGTCGCCCGTCCCCAGCATGGTAATAGAATGGATGGATGTAAGTTATGGTAATTTAGCACCCAGGTGAACCGCTATGGTCAACCGAGAACTCGTTTCACGTAATTCAACAGGTGGGTGGTACGAGGCAAAGTTAGGTCTAATATTACTTCGGTCGGCCCAACCCCGTTCAACTCTGCTCGTTTAGTCCTTCCTTTATCTACTCTCTCTCTCTCTCCCTCTCTCTCTCTCTCTCTCTCTTTCTATCTCTCTCTCTCTCTCTCTCTCTCTCTCTCTATCTGTCGAACCCGTTCTCTTGGTTCACCGCCTATCCGTTAACGTTCATACGATCCCGGTTCGATCCTCTCTCGATCCACATCCTTACCTTCTCATCTTTCTTTCTTTCTTTCTATCTTTCTTTCTTTTTTTTCGCCATTCCCAAAGATATTTTTTTGTTCTTTTTCTTTTTCTTTTACGATGACTTTTTACGAAATGCAATATTATTATATATAATAACGCGTCGATGTCGACATTTTCTCAATAAAAACCAGCGTTCGTTACGACATTTTTTTTTAACCCACTAGGGTTAAAAAAAAGAAAAACACAAGTTTTTGTTCAAAAACTTGTTTGTGAACAAACAGTTTACAAAGGAAAACTTATATATTATGATATATATATATATATATATTTATTAACTTATATATTATATATTATATATTATATATTATGTACATATAAAATTATTATATCCGTCTGAGTGACTCTTCTGACTCCCTCTATCACCCTCTCTCTCCCTCCCTGCACCCTCTCCCACCCTTTCACCATCGACATATTTCTTTTCTTCGCGTTCGCAACGTAAAAGCCAGCGCGAGCCGGCTCAGAGTGCTCTTTTACAAATTTGACCGACAAGAAAAGAAAAGAAAAAAAGAGGAACGAAAGAAGAACGAAAATGAGAGAAAGTAAAAAAAAAAAACAAAAAACAATAACAAAACACGGAAAAAAAGAAAAATAAAGAATTAACCTCGCACGATTTAGGCTAGTCCAGGGACAACCTTTTTGACCTCAACCTCGGCTCGAAAGTTTAAAGATCGCTTATTGGCCCGCACCCCCTGCCCCCTAACACGATATTATTACACATTGGATAAGCGATAAATGATGGTCGAGAGGTTGCGTTCTCGTATTACGATTGTTTGTTTCGATTGAAAAAAAAAAAAAAAGAGATAAAATAATGTTATTGAAAGTTCACGAAAGAGTAAAATCATCGACGAAGTTATTGTGTCGGTCGATCATTTTCTTTTCTTTTTATTTTTCTTCTTTTTTTTTTTTATTTCTTTCAACGACTTTCCTCTCTCTCTCTCTCTCTCTCTCTCTCTCTCTCTCTCTCTCTCTCTCTCTCTCTCTCTCTCTCTCTCTCTCTCTCTCTCTCTCTCTCACTCACTCTCCTTTTTTTTCGTCCCATTTCATAATATAAAATCCTCGCGAACGTATCTTCGGTTCTTACTTTTATAAACGCATTCGTGTAACTTTTATTGCTCGACTCGTTTGAAGTAAGTAAGTAAGTAAGTAAGTAAGTAAGTAAGTAAGCAAGTAAGTTAAGGGCTCGTAGGTAGAAGTGATGGAAAAAGAAGGAAGAAGGAGGAAGAGAGAGAGAGAGAGAGAGAGAGAGAGAGAGAGAGAGAGAGACGGTGGTGGACGATGGGATGCAAGGGGTACGGAGAGCGTGGGCGTGGGTGGGGTTGGGAGGAGGAGGAGGAGGAGGAGGAGGGACTCTATCGTCGATTATCGTCGCCATCGACGGATCCGAAGTAGCTCGCGTGAAAAAGGGTTGATAGCCCGAGGGGTGCTTCGCGAGAAGTAATAAAGCTTTATCGTTACGTTTCCCCGTATCCTTTGTAGGAGTATACAGAGTCTCTTTTGTATGTTATTGAGTGTGTGTTTGTGTGTGTGTGTGTGTGTGTGTGTGTATACGTATGTATGTGTGTGTAGCGCGCAAATTGCGTGCCTTTACATCCCCCATTGGTACATTAGCGATACGAGACCGAAAGTTTATCGATTTAATTTTTATTGTTGCTGTATATATGTATATATATATATATATATGTATATATGTATGTATGTATGTATGTATGTATGTATGTAGTTAAAATACCACACTCTCTATCGCTACTACATGGGACGATGGTTAAGCGAAAAGAAGTAGTTTAATTCGAGTTCTTTTCTTTATTTTCATTCTCTTCGGATCGCGAGATCGTAAGAAAAACTCAGCGATGATTTTATTCTCTTTCTCTTCTCGTCCCACTTTCTCTCTCTCTCTCTCTCTCTCTCTCTCTCTCTCTCTCTCTCCCACTCTCTCTCCTTCTCCATTTAGATCCGCGATCGCAACGTGATAATTTCTGGCATGCAATAAATCATAAGATCTTCCGTTATTACCAGCTTTTTTATCATATCGGAACACGGTAATCTTTCGTAAAATCCACTCTGCTATGATCGAGGACCGAATTTGTTCTTAGTGAGTTTTCTTCCAAGAACGTAGACAATAGTGTTTTCGCCGGAGTGTGCGCGTTCCTTTTTTCATTTCGAAAAATGGCCGGACGTAATTCAGAAGTGCAGAGGGTAGGAGGGAATGAGCGACACACAGAAAGAGAGAGAGAGAGAGAGAAAGGAGAGATAGAGAGCGTCGTACCAACGGCAGATAAGGATTCTCGATGAGCAAACTTGCACAGTAGCGTCTCGTTCGATTGCGTAACGTGAACGGGGATGGAGGAGAACGAGGAGGATAGGAAACGTATAGAGGACGAAGAAAAAGATATAAAAGAGTGAAGGAAGAGGAAGATAGGTAAACACAGAGAGAGAGAGAGAGAGAGAGAGAGAGAGAGAGAAAGATAGATAGATAGATAGAGAGAGAGAGAGAGAGAGAGAGAGAGAGAGAGAGAGAGAGAGAGTCTTGATCTCTTTGGTTCTTTGTGTAAAAACGAAGTAGGAAAAGAAATTGCTGGAACGAAGGTTTGTTGGTGGAAGAAGAAGGGGAAAAGGAGAGATTGTATATGTGTATGTGTGTGTGTTTCTGAGAGAGACAGAATGAGAGAGAGAGAGAGAGAAACGGGGGGGGAGGGAGGATTCTAATTGAGATCAATTGCGATTCAGCCAGGGTCAACTCAGTCCGGCCGATACCAACTCTCTCTCTCTCGTTCTCTTTCTCTCTCTCTCTCTCTCTCTCTCTCTCTTTCTATCTCTATCTCTTTTCACTAGGAATGGGATCATCTATTCCTGCGTGTCCGTGAGCCAAAATGTGCGTAGGTTGCATAGTAAGTAGGAAAAATTGATCGTCAATTGCCGACCGTGAATTTACCCGTGAGAGAATCTTACGATCTTTACGATCGATCTTTACGATCGTAGGATCGATCAATCGGACAAATGGACCAAAAGATACCGAACAATGCGAATTAGATAAATATTCGTTGGAGAATGAATAAGTACGTTTAATCGTCCCATTCGTCGGTCTTTATTATTTTGATCTATCGTCGTAGTTTCGATCCATCCATCCATCCATCTATCTATCCACCATTTTTCTTTCTCCTCCCCTCCTCCTCCTCCTCCTCCTTCTCCTCCTCCTCCTCCTCTTCTATTTCTTTTTGTTACAGACACATACACACATACGTATGTACGCGAGAGTGTACGAACACGAACGGTGTGCAGGTTCGTCCGGTCAATTATGGAATATAATTTTCTTAGTGCCTACGAGAAATAAATTAGCGTCTGACCCAAATGGTTTCGTTTCGAGAACCTCACGGCTTTTTCTAACGAACGATAAAAAAAAAATTCACTAATTAACGAGATCGTTTTCCTCGACTATACGCGGAACGACACTCGATCGAGTTATCGACGCATCGAAGTATCGACGTCGTATCTTCGATTTCTCTCTCTTATTTTTTTCTCTCTTCTTTTTATCCTTTTCTTCTTTCTTTGTCTTTTATATTTATATATATATATATTTCTCTCTCTCTCTCTCTCTCTCTCTCTCTCGAAGTTTCGATCAGAAGGAAACTCATATTCGAGTGTTTCGTATTTTTGTTTAATCGATTGTAGAAAAATTTTTAACGATAAGACTCGAATGAGAAATAGAATGAAAGATTACGATTGATAGAAAGAGAAAGATGAAGACGAAGACGAAGACGAAGACGAAGATGAAGAAGGAAAAAAAACAAATTGCTCGTTTAAATAGACGACTTTGGACGATCTATACACACACAAACACACACACACAAGCATACATATTTATAGACGCAAACAAACACATTCACACATACATCGGAAATGTCGGATTATATCCGACAAAGGAAAACTAACGAGTGATTTAACCCCCCACCCCTCTCCTCTCCCTTTCCACAATCGACTTCTTCCGTCGATATATATCGTTTCTTTCGTTCGTTCGACCTGTGGCTCGTTTCGACGTTACCCTATCTCTCATTTGTACTTTTCTTATCTTTGCATTCTACTCATGTGAAAAAAAAAATATATATATATATATATATCGACGATATATTTATATATTAATAAGCGCGATAATATATGTCTACTTGGGAAATGAATCAAAAAAAAAAAAAAGAAAAAAAAAAAAGAAAGAAAAGAAAGAAGAAAAGGAAAAAATAATAAAAATTAAAAAAAGAATTCGGTTCAGGGGTGGGTTCGGATCGACACGAAAATCCCTTTAATGATCCTTTGATAACACCATATAGTTGTCGGACGGCATGGTTATAGCCCGTTGAAGAGGGATGAACGAGCAATAGAGAGAGAGAGAGAGAGAGAGAGAGAGAGAGAGAGAGAGAGAGAGAGAGAGAGAGAGAGAGAGAAAGAGATATAGAAATATAAGTGGGAAGTGATAGAAAGAGAAGGAGGAGGAATAGGAGGAGGAGGAGGAGGAGGAGGAGGAGGAGGTTAAAGAAGAAGAAGAAGAAGAAGAGGAGGAGGCTCCGCGTTCGAATTTGGAATTCAAATGCGGCCGCCGGTCGTCTCTCGTCCCGACACCTCCGCTTGGCCGGGTTTCGATCTCTTATCCGTTTCTTCTCAACCTCTTTTGCCTTCTCTCCTTCCTCCTTCATCTGGCACTCTTCGATTTCTCTGTACTCTATCGTACAGAGCGTTTCTACACCAATACGTATATAATTCCTGTGATACACACATCACAGAGAGAGAGAGAGAGAGTGAGTGAGAGAGAGAAACGTGTGCCTGGTACTTACGTCAAGACACTCGTAGATTCGAACGGGTACATCTATGTACATGCGTACGTACGTATATATATATATATATATATATATATATATATATATATATATATATATATGTTTATATGTATACATACATACGTACTTACGAATATGTATATATGTATGTATGTATGTATGTATGTATGTATGTATGTATGTATGTATGTATGTATGTATGTATGTATGTATGTATGTATGTATGTATGTATGTATGTATATGTACGTACGTTATAACGTACAGACATATTTCTTTACGTGTTACGTGTACGTGTATAAACGCACACACGAAATCACGTATGAATAGAATAGAGAGAAAGAGAAAGAGAAAGAGAAAGAGAAAGAGAGAGAGAGAGAGAGAGAGAGAGAGAGAGGGGGGGGTTACGAACGAAGAAGAGCTACCCGTGTCGACGCCACTGGCCTCCACCTCCTCCTCTTCCTCCTCTTCCTCCTCATCCTCTTCCTCCTCCTCCTCCTCCTCGTCCTCCTCGTCCTCTTCTTCTATCGCCGCCGCCGCTGCCGTCGTCGCCGCCGCGACGCCCGGCGCCGCCAGACTTTGGGTTTCAGATTAATGGATCATTTTTCTTCCCTCGACTCGACTCGACTCGACGCTCACCTACCAGTCTGCGATCTCGCCACCCCTACGACCACCTTCCTGCACCTTCCAAACTTCCATCTTCCGTTTTCTCTCTCTCTCTCTCTCTCTCTCTCTCTCTCTCTCTTTCTCTCTTTCTCTCTCTCTCGCTCTACCATATCCTTCCCTTACATCCGTCGTACCACCACGCGCCGTGATTTTGAATGCGCTCCTGCATCGAAGATATGCATCGTCCTTGCTCGGAAGAGTGAAACAGGGAGGGGGGTGGGAGGTAAGTGGAGGGTTCGGCGGAGGGTGGAATGACAGGGTGGGGGTGGTGGTGGTGGTGGTGGTGGTGGTGGTGGTGGGTGGGAGCGGGCGAATATTTCAGTTCTTCGACTTTTCGCACGGTTTTAAGGAGCCCGGTATATGGCCCTACTTCTTCTTCTTCTTCTTCTTATTCTTCTTCTTCTTTTTCTTCTTTTTCTCATCTTCTTTTTCTTTTTCTTCTTCCACTTCTTCTTACTCTTTGAGGTTGCTGAATTCGAAGATTCCATCGCTCGATACGCTTCGACGCTCATATACTCTCTCTCTCTCTCTCTCTTTCTCTCTTTGTCTCTCTCTCTCTCTCTCTTTGTCTCTCTCTCTTTGTCTCTCTCTTTGTCTCTCTCTTTGTCTTTATCTTCGATCTTCCCTTTTGGATCTTTCTCTTTACGAGGTTACTTTAATCCTCTCATTCGGTATTATCGGATATTGAACGAATTTATTCATTTATTCCGTGAGATCTTATTTATGAATTTCTTTTTTTACATTTATTCCTTATGGTCTTCTTTCTTTCTGTCTTTTTTCTATTTTTCATTCTTTCTGTCTTTCCTATTTTCTTTTTTTCTTTTTTGCTTTTTTGTCCAGTTTCTATTTCGTTATTTATATCAGCAATATTCGTTGGCTCGTTTCGATTTTCTTTTCTTTTTTTTCTATTTTTTTTTTCTTTTTTTTTTTTTTCGTTGCACTAATGGATTTTACTATTGTCGCGAACGAGAGAAAGAGAGAGAGAGAAAGAGAGAGAGGGGGGGATCATTTTAGGATTCTCTTTTGATTCAAATCGACGTGATTATTTTAACAAGTCCAATGTTTTCGAGAATAATATATGGGGCTGATGTATACGCTTTATTATTATATTATACTATATTGTATTATATTATTTTCTATTATATTATATTATATTATATTATATTATATTATATTATATTATATTATATTATATTATATTATATTTAGTAACCATTATAAAGTATGAACGTCGTCATTCTTGTGATCATTATGTAAGCTGTGGGAGCTTTACAACTACCAACGGCTGACGTATTAAATATTAAACTTCTATTTTTTATTATTTTATTTTACTTTATTTCTCTCTCTCTCTCTCTCTCTCTCTCTCTCTCTCTCTCTCTCTCTCTCTCTCTCTCTCTCTCTCTCTCTCTCTCTCTCTCGCTCGCTCGCTCGCTTTCTCTTCTTTCCTTTCCATTACAAGTTTGACAAAAGCGAGATTGCCAGTTGCAGTACATGTTTTCTCTACTGTCCTCGTTATATCCGATTAAACATATACGTACATACATACATACATACATACATACATACATACATATATATATATACATACATAAATACATACATACATGCATGCACGCATGCATAGTCACCTACCTGTATTCCATTGAAAGAGAACGAATAGGGGAAAAAAAGGGGTTGTTTCACATGTGGGTGGAACGGACAACAAAAGGCGAACGCGTTAATTACGATAATCTCGAATGAAATTGTAATAATGTACGATGTCGATTGAAATAATGTATATAATTGTATTAATACGGTCTCATCAATTTCGAACGCAAATTAATTAGCAAATTAAATGATTATAAAGAAGGATAATCAAGGGATAGATACATGGATAAATATATATAGATAGATAGATAGAGATAGATAGATAGATGGATTAAGAGAGAGAGAGAGGGAAAGAGAAAAAAATTATTATTCCAAGAACCTGCTTGAAATTAGAGGATCCGTTCGAATCGAATTAACGTGTTTCACGTTAGCTTCGAATTTTTTCTTTATCTACTTTTTTTTTTTTTTTTCATAGTTAGCGATTAGAATTGTTATACATAGTAGTTAGTGTCCCGTAACCGTGAGTAAAAATGAAGTACAGATGGAATGAGAAGATGTAGGTCGGAAAATTGACGATTGCCAGAGAAAGAGAAAGAGAGAGCGACATAGACAGACAGACAGATAGATAGATAGAGAGAGAGAGAGAGAGAGAGAGAGAGAGAGAGAGAGAGTGCTTCTTATTTCGCGAGCATTACCACCGCGTTTCGTTCCTCAGGGAAATTTCGTTCACTAAATTCTGCGCGGTATTATAGTCACTCGGTCGGTCGGTTGGTTCGTATAAGGAGCAAAATGGAGCGTACAGACGGGGTACAGGAGGGAGGGTAGGAGTTGAAGGAGGAGATGTAGATGGAGTATGGCAAAAGGGACGAAGGGACGCGAAGTATGAAGTATCGTTTCGGATCCTCGAAAGTCCAAGTGGCTTACAAATCGTAAATTTCCGTCGCGCCGAGAACGTTTCCGCGTATACCACCGTATACTTGGGATCGCATGGTTGTGGGTTCGAGAGAGGGGTGAAAGAGACATAGCGAGAGAGACAGAGAGAGAGAGAGTTTAAGAGAGGGTGAGATGCGAAAGCGCAGCTGGCCCACCGAGAGCTTCTCGTCACGGTCTCTTCCTTGGATATGGATAGAACGAGACGTGAAACTGCGAACGAAGAAGAGAAAAGTTCGAAGATACCACGTCGAGATGGAATTTTCCAAATTTTCTTGCGATCCAATCTCTGCGAACCTCGTAACTGCTTACGTGTGTGTATGTATGTATATATATATATATAGATATATATATATATATATAAATATATATGTATCTATGTATATATAACCGTGTGCTTTTGCTCTCTTCCCAATTTATATATGTATATTCCACTTTATCCGATCCTTCACATTAACATAATCGCTCGGATTTTTAACCTTCTTATTTCGGGTAATACACATTTATTACAAGAGCATTAATACGTTAAATATCATCGTAATTTCGTTTAAGTTAGTACCCGTTCACGTTGTTTTTCTTTTCTTTAATTTTTTTCTCTTTTAGTTTTTTTCTCATTCTTTTTCTTTAATTTCGATTTACAGTAATATTCCATTAATACGTCGATAAATATTGCACCGTTACCAGGGGCCGACTGATAAGCTATCTTTAATTACACAGCTCTCTCTCTCTCTCTCTCTCTCTCTCTCTCTTTTTTCTGTCTCTCTGTCTCTCTCTGTCTCTCTCTCTCTCTCTGTCTCTTTCTGTCGGTGCGTCTTTCGATTAATCGAGAAACGGGCGCGGTTGGAGATTCTTTAGCGTGCGCTCTTGTCTTTTGGAACGTTGCTATACGAACGACGCTCATTGTCACGTGAGAGACGTGTATCACACCCGACGATAATACTACGCGTGAAAAAAATAATTTACGCGCGTTAAGTAGGTAGGTTATGATGTGCTTAACCACTTAAATTCACTCAATTAAATATCGTTTCGCCGCACTAAGTTGTTATATACCGTAACTCTAGAAAGAAATTCTTTCTTTATATTTTTCTTTTTTTTTTTTTTTTTTTCTCTTTCTATTTCATTTTTCGTATTTGGTTTTGTTTCGAGAATAGAAGTCGGCAAGGTAAAGGAAAACGAGAAAAAACGATTCATTCGCTCCAAATAATCTATATATATATATATATATATATATATTTATCAGGCAAATCAATTCGATATTTCATTATCATTTCATTAAGATTCGAATCCACTTATTTTGCTAACGTTTCGTTTCGATATATTCTTGCCAAGTTTCGATACTGTACATATATATACGTACGTACATACATACTTATCCAATATATATATATATATATATATATATATATATATATATATATATATACTTAATACTTGAATACTTTACTTTTGGTTCATCTATATAAAGTACAATCTCGATCCGAGTCAGCATCGATAACTGGATACGACGACAGTGGGCCAATGTCCATTTCGACGGACAAGAGAGTTAACCAAACGAATTCCTTTCCGTAAGATCCTTTCCTGGTTGCATTGGCTAACAAATCCCCACTCTTCTTCCTCTCTCTCTCTCTCTCTCTTTCTCTCTATCTCTCTCGCTCACAGTCTCCATCTCTTACTCTTTCTCCGTCGAAAATGGAGAAAAGGGCCACGGCCTCGATACTCCCGACACAAATCGTCCGAAAACCTGAACGTATCCGTCTCTCTGGGACACCAAAAATAGCTTCTTTACCATACATTGAAGTTTCCTCTTCCTCAAAGAATTTTCACTGTCTCTCTCTTTCCATGGAGTATTGCACGCGATTGCAAACCCATACATACATACATACATACATAGATACATACGTACGTACATACTTACGTAGTCGTTGCAATTATTATGCTAATTTAACGAAATAAAAAGTTCGATTCTCATCTCTCTCTCTCTCTCTCTCTTTCTATCTATCTATCTATCTATCCTTTTCTCGTTTTTCTATCGTTTTATCTGTCTCGTTCTTTCTTTTCATGTAAGTATTTCAAATTCTATACCCTAAACTCCTCGTAATTCCTTACGACTCCAGTCAAATCGAGTTATAATAATAAAAATAATAATAATAATAATAATAATAATAATAATAATTGAATGAACGTGACCTCATGATACGCGAAATAACATCGTTTCAGTTAGATCGGATCATAGATCATCTTTCCCCGCCCCTGCCGTCGCCACCCGATCCAATTATTATCATATAAATCAATATATAAATAGGTAATCCTGGTTGAAGGTAGATAAACTTGTAATGCGAGAAAAAAAAGAAAAGAAGAAAAAAAAGAACGAGAACGAAAGAAATGTAATATACAAAACGATATTTATCGGGATCGTGTCTCAATATCGGAAAGAAACTATTATATATAAAACCGGGGAAAAAAAAATATGAAACGGGGTAATGGGGTAAGGGCGGGGAGGAGGGAGGGGGAGGGGGTAGAAAAATGGGTCTCGCTCGTGGCGACAAACGTATCGTATGGTGTCAACGTTAATGAAGCTTCGAGAATATCATGGTCGTATATCTCGTAGGTACCTACACACATGCACATGCACATGCACATGCACATACACGTCTATATATATATATATATATTTGTCTTTGTTTTTTCAACGCGAAAATTTACGTCCACGCGCGTTAATTTCTAAAATAGAAAAGTAAAATCCGTTTGTACGTTTCAATACGTAAAATATCACCATACAAACGTCACGATCGAAAACAAATCCCCGTTACGGTCGTATCTGCGAAAGTTCACCCACGGAAAGCTCCTTCTCTTCGCTCTTAGAGGGTTCCTTTTCATTGCACCAACGAACCTAATGACGATCCCGTTTAAGTCCCATAGAAACAAGAAAGATCCTTCCCAAACGTTCCTCCAACCACTCCCCTCTGTCTTCCTATCCTCTTGCCGCACCCTTCACCATCTCAGCCCTTTGACTCTCTCGTCGGTAAGAAGTCTCTCAGGGATTTATGAAAATCGTTAATTTACATATACATACGATCGTACGATTTAAAGAGGAAAGTATCAAAAAAAAAAAAAATAAATAAAAAAAGAATAAGAATCATTGTCATTATTGTCACGATTTTTTTTTTTTATATAATTTTCTTTTCTTTTTTCTTTTTCCTTCGTTGATTTCTCTTTTTTCTTTTTTTTCTTTACATTCTACCGACTACCATACTCCTTCGTCCAAGGGATTATTCTTGTTACATTATAATTAATGAAAGCGAAGAAAAGAGAAAATGGTTTCCCATTTTATAATCATCGTTCTTTTACGTTCGATCCTTGCCTTTTCTTCTACTTTCTTTTTTCTTTACTTTTCGTGTTTTTTTCTTCTTTTCCTTTTTTTTGTCGTCGTTGTCCCAGTTAAAAGATTGAACAACGACGTTGTATGTATCCCTCATCATCGTGACTTTTCGATGTACACGTATACGAAAATAAGGGGGTTGAAAGAGACAAGGTTAGAAAAAATAAACGAAGGAAAGAGAGAGAGAGAGAGAGCCGAAAATAAAAGGGGAAAAAATATATATTGAAAAGAGAAGGGAACGTTATTAACGATAACACTTTGCTTTTTCCTTTTTCTTTTCTTCTCCGCCCTTCCTCCCTTCCATCCGCCATCCTACACCCCCTCCCTCCCCCTTTCATCCTTAGATCCGCAAAAATTAACGAGAAGGAAAACACCTTAACAAGCGATTAAGATTTTTCCTGTCTGCACCTCAGCCACGTTTCCTGCAAAGCTTTGCGATCATCAATTATGAGAGGGTTAAATCATAAACAGCTATGTGGAGAGGAAGAAAGAGAAGAAGAGGAAAGGAAAAGAAGAAAGAAAAGAAAGAAAGAAAAAAAGAAAGAGAGAGAGAGTTAAAAAAAAATCGTCTTTGTTTCTCGCGAAAAGAGATGTTGATGTTAAATTTATAATTTTATGCTATTAACATATATATATATATATATATATATATATATATATACAATACAATAATAACAACATTCGATTACTGTGCATTCGACTTATCTTGAAAAAAAAAATTCTTCGAATCTAATAATAATAATAATAATAATAATAACAACAATAATAACGTACGTCGAATGCAATCGTCTTATCACACACATACACACACACACACACACACACACACACACACACACACACACACACACACATACACACACACACACACACACACACACACAAATGCATATATGTTACATGGCACATGAGTAAAGATTCAAAACGTTGATATATCTCCTGAGAATTTATATATTGTTTCTCAAATTGTCTTGACAAATGGAGAAAGAGAGAGAGAGAGAGAGAATACAGATAA
>OU426997.1:6966330-6968830 GCA_911387935.1 Dolichovespula saxonica
CTCTCTCTCTCTCTCTCTCTCTCTCTCTCTCTCTCTCTCTCTTTCTCTCTCTTTCTTTTGGATTCGCCAATATTTCAGCCACGATAAAGAGAGACTAAACCCAAGGTCTAGGAGACTGGCCGAGTCGATAAAGGAATCTATTACGACCCCTCCCAGCTTCACCCTCCCCCTCCCCCTCATCCTCCCGCTCCTCCTCCCCCACCCCACCCAAAGGACTCGTAAAATTTCTACCAACGAGAGAATTTTTCAGCTTCCGCGAGATTAAAATATACCGTTTCTTTATACCACCGACTATATTCTTTCTTTTTTCGAATCGTTAAAGAAGATCTTTCACGGGCGAGGGGGGTAGGACGGGTGGTGTGGTGTGAGGGTAAAAGGAAAGAGAGAGAGAGAGAGAGGGTAGATAGAACACGGAGAAAAGATTTGTAAATTCTTTCGTTATTTCTTTTTCCTTAGGCGATCGGTATCATCGCCGGTGGAATGTTTATACTTTTGTTTTTCTTTTTTCTTTTTTCTGTTCTTTTTTTTTTTTTTCTCTTCGAACGATCGTTACTCGAAACTATTCGATCGTAACGTCATATACGTTTATATAAATTTTGACGATTATACGAAGGATCGAGCATGTCAAACGCGCGTACGCGTTCGCTAATTCGCGGCCATCTTAGCATTTTCATTTCATCTTCACTCTTCGATCTTCGTTCGATCGTCGATCCTTTCGAATCCTTTTATAAACTCGTTATTATTACGAATTATTTACTCCATCTCTCATCCCTTTTATTGCGAGACACATGACTATCAATCGTGGCGTGCGTAATTGAAATTATCATGCGATCGATGCGATTTCCTTGTAATGATAAAAAAGAAAAAAAAGAAAAGAATAAAAGAAAAGAAAAAAGTGTAAATAAAGAACGAAAAAAGAAGAAAGAAGAGTCGTATAAGTTTGTACGACGTTTTGGGAATGAAGTGGGGTTGGGTGGATGTTGAGTTTGGGTTTGGGTTTGGGTTTGGGGGTGTGGTATTGTGCACAACGAAGGTAGCATTGGCGTAGGACTAAATGGTGGTGGTGAACGATAAATAATTTGGAATTAATACGAACGAGTAAAACAACGATCGTCCCTGTACACGTGTAATGATAGAAAACGTTTGGGAAATCGATTGAAGTTGTTAACGTAAATACTCGGAACGGAGAGAAAGTACTTACGCGATCGGAAATCGGGATTAACGAATTGGCTAACTGTTTCTCTCTTAACTCTCTCTCTCTCTCTCTCTCTCTCTCTCTCTCTCTCTCTCTCTCTCTCTCTCTCTCTCTGTCTGTCTCTGTCTGTCTCCTTATCTATCTATCTTTCCCTCTTTTATTCATTCCTTTTTCCAAGCCTTACCGTCTGTCCTTCTTCCGTCTCGTCGCCGTCCCCGTCTTCCGGTTTAGCACGACGTTTGGCTTCCAGTCCGGATTTCTGATTTGAGTGCTCCCAATCGTGCGGAATCCGCTTTATAGTAGTCCCTCCCCCTCCCCCGATCTTCGTTTCTAGCTTTCTCTACCCCTGAACGAATTAACCCAAGTCATCTTACCACCCTATTCCAGATATAAACTCCTTTTCTTTCCCTCTATCTTTCTCTCTCTCTCTCTCTCTCTCTCTCTTTCTCTCTCTCAATCTTTTTATATTACGTATGTATATCTTTTCTTTGTCTTTTCGTGTTTTATATACATACATACATACATATATATATATATATATATATATATATATATATATATATACACACACACATCGTACGACTTGCGGACACTTCATGAATTCTTTATAGTCATTCGATCGTAATCCGAATGAAGGAAGAAAAAAGAGAGAGAGAGAGAGAGAGAGAGAGAGAAAAGAAAGGAAGAAAGAAAGAAAGAAGGGGAGTTGGGTGGTGGGTTGGGACGTGGGGGAAAAAGAAAAAAAAAAATTATTTACGTGAAGTAACTTATGCGTGCGGATAGGTGCTTGGAAATAATACACCATCGAAACGAGTTTGCCGTTGGTTTAAACGTGGGCGGATATGCTTATAGAAATTTCTGTCTCCTGCGTGTAGTATTCGATCCTACTTAGGTAAATGCTTTTTACGAAATTGATCTCGCCGTTGACGTTGCCGTTGTTGCCGTTGACATTGTCGTCGTTGTCATTGATTGTTTCGTTGTCGTTGTCGTCGTCGTCGTTGTTGTCGTCCTCGTTTTCGTTTTCGTTGTCAATGAAATTGAATTAATGTGTACCAATATGTTTCCTGCAGATTACTGGGTTGGTCTTGTTTGGTTGTTTCGTAGATACACTCGTGATTGTTTTGGAGACAAATTTGAACGACTTATTATATTATGCGTATATATATATATACATATAATATTTTTTTATTCGTTTTTTTTTTTTTTTCTTACGATTTGAAGAACAATCCTTCCAACGAGTATAATCTTTGTCATATACTTGTAGAAAAAAAAGAAAGAGATTATAGAAGAGAAAAGAAAAAAATA
>OU426997.1:6973830-7016330 GCA_911387935.1 Dolichovespula saxonica
TCCAGCCAGTGGATTTCAACTTTCACCGGACTTTCGGTGAGTCATCTACGATACGAAAGGATACGATATCCTTATTGAACGTCGTTATCCATCCATCCATCCATCCATCCATCCATCCATCCATCCATCCCCTGTATCGAAACCCACACCGCATTCTTCCCCCTTTTGTCGGAATGTTTCAAAAGAACATTTTCGTATAATAATAATAATATATATACACGTATATATTTCCGATAGACCACGAGCATCTAGTAACGCGTCGTCCAGTGGTAGATTGAGTCCGATTCCGGCGGTTTATGGGGAGCCAGAATGGACGCCAACCTATGCGCCATCTTACAGTCCGGAACAGTTAGGTTCGTAAAAAGTGTTACACAAAATCTCTCGCGTTGATAGCATGAAACAACGCTAACCTCCATCGTTTTATACCACCTTTTATCGATCGATTTTTTTCCCTAAGAAATTTTATCACGCCAGTTCCTCTTACGTACGTACCTACGTACGTACGTATTAACATCATTATTATTATCGTCGATGATACAGACACGATCCTGGCCGGTAGCCTAGCGGAAACCATGAAACTGGAGTCGTATCAAATGTACCAAACCTCACCGCCTAATCATCAGCAACAACCTGGCCCTCCACCGTCTTACTTCGAAACGCAATACCAGAGAAACAATACTCTACGCACCGGCTCGTCATCCTTCGGGCTTCCACCCACGCCACAGCCAACCAATCAACAGAGGTGCCCGATACATCGTTTACAGGCTTGCGCTTGTCAAATGGTAATAAATATATACATTTATATTTATATATATATATATATATATATATATATATATATGTACGTATATATACATATGTTTATTTACGGAGCGTTTTATTTTATTTTTTTAACTTTCTTTCTTCCTTCTCTCTCTCTCTCTCTCTCTCTCTCTCTCTCTCTCTCTCTCTCTCTCTCTCTCTCTCTCTCTCCTCATGCCGTCGAATATCGGTCAACGTAACCCCGGAACGAACGCGGTACACGAAAGAAACGGCATCGAAAAAGGGGAGGAGGAAAAAAATTAAAAAGAAAAAAATAAAATACAACGTACTTTTTGTTTTCATGAGTTCGAACGATCGAACAAGTGGATCACGTAAACGGTTATTTTCGTATCTTTATTTTCGAAACGTATAGAACCTGAGCCCGGTGTCTGGAATGTCACCGTCATATCAGCAGAGCGAACCAAGCCCAACGGCACTGAGTAACAGTCAACAACAAACGATCCAGTATATGATACAGAATCAACAACGACAGCAACAACAACAGCAACAGCAGCAACAACAGCAGCAACAACAGCAACAGCAACGGCATCAACAACAGCAACAACAACAACAACAACAGCAGCAACAACAGCAAGCAGCACAAAGCGGTCCAGCTGGACCGAGCCCTCCTAACACACCTTCCCCGTGCGATTCAACGCCAAGTACTATGATGGGACAGTTAATGGGTGCCCTTAACAATTCAGCCCTGCTCGATGATCTCAACATTAACATCGAAACGTTGCACGGTGGATTTGATTGTAACGTCGAAGAGGTTGGTCCTTCGTTTTTCTTTTTTCTTTTTTTTTTTCCCTTTAATAAATCTTTTTTCTTTTTTTTTTCTTTTTGCTTTTTCCTCTTGAACGAATGAGAGAAATAAACGTTCGGAAATATATATGATCGGATATAAAACTAAATAATGATTTCACTATTATCGCTCTCTTAAAGAACACTTTCGTCGTTAATTTATTTTATTACGAAATATTAGATCGTCGAGGATGAAATTTTGTAAATTATCGAACAACAACTTTGTCCTTTCCTTTTTTTTATACAAATTTTATCGTCGACGACCTAAAAAAAATATATATATATATATATATATATATATATTTTCGTTATAAATATGTACATTTTGTTGTTTTGTTAACGACGTTTAGGTAATAAATCACGAGCTTTCGATGGACGAAACGTTGGATTTCAATTTTCAACAAGGTGTTATGGGTACCGCGGCGATTCAGGTTAGCGACGGTGGTAACATCGTCGGACAGAATGGCATCGTATCACAGAACAATGTCGGGGTCGGTACGGCCACCGGAAATGCACCAGCGGGAGTTTACATGAGCACCAATGCGGCGACTCCCGCGGCACCACCTTCTTGGGTTCACTAGCAGTGGACCCCTCTGCCCTCGACACCACCACCATTATCCATACCGATTCCATCGACCAACATCGATGGATGGGACAATTATTGCGGGATGTCGGAGGGACAATTCGGTTAGTAACAAAATTCTTTATGTATCACATGAATCGATCTTTTAAAAATAATAAATATCATCGTATAATCGATCCCGTCGTTCCGATAATAAGATCGCACGACTTTCGATAGACCATTTCGTTCGCAAAATTTTTTCTAAATTTTTCTATTTTCTCTCGGGAATCTTACGTACGAACTATTTCGGGGGTTGGGTGGTTGGGGGGGGGGGTGGAGAGGGAGGTTAAAGATTGGAAATCGTCGCGCGAAATATCGAATCGAACGATATTTTTCGACGAGCATCGAACGAACGAACGAACAAACGAACGACAATCGATATATATATATATATATATATATATATATATATATATATATATATTCCGTAGGTATGGAAATACCCTTTAATGCCGGTCGCGTCCATATGCGGAATAATATTTGCTCTCTCCCGAGCCATAACAATGGTCTCGCGAACGGTGTTTAATAAACCGCGTCGGAGTTATACCTCCGTTTTGTATACCAGGTTCGTACGTGCCGTCACATTTATATATCATACTGCCACCTGTTTTGTTCGATATCATTGTTGACTTGTGCGCCATGCATTTTACCCATCGCACGAGCCTCGGCGTATTCGCGAGAGCTATCCAATTATTTTCATCGTTCTCTCGAACGTTTTATCCTTCGAAAATCGAAAGATATAACACGTACGTACGTACGTACGTATTAACCTTCTTCTATCCCCGTCGAAGTGATTAAAACGTTTAGGAGACATTTTAATTTCGATGATACCATCGGATTCGATATTTTTTTTTTTCCATTCCCTTCTTTTCTGTTTTCTTTTTTTTTTTTTGTTTATCATTTATTTATTTATTTTTTGTTCACTTTTATTTCTCTTACTCTCCCCCCTCCCCCCGCCCGCCCGCCCGTTTCACCAAGGATGAAACCTTCGTAAAACGCGTACGATTAGAGGAGGGAACGATTTTCTTTCAAGGACATTTACCGGATACTATTTTCTATATTGGATATGCGTCATGTGAAACGTCACGTAATAGTAGTAGTAACGTTAATAACAGTAGCAGTAGTAGTAGTAGTAGTGGTGGTGGTGGTAGAAAGGCAAGTAAAATCGTCATACATAGCGGTAGAGAGAGGGAGAGAGAGAGAGAGATAGAGAGAGGTTTGATATCGTTACTAACTTTTTACAGAATTCGTTTCTGCGAAGGACACCCTTAAACGCGACGTTTATTACATCCGCGTTAGAGAATACTTTTTGTCACTTCGCGTAGCGTTGATTGCGATAACGGGGAAAACGTTACGGCCTTTGCCTTTTCGAAAAAAGCTCACTGCAATTATTCTGCAAGACTTGCGATAGAAGTTACAAGAGCACGGTAGAAAGAGAGAGATGGATAGAGGGAGAGAGAGAGAGAGAGAAAGAGAAAGAGAGAGAGAGAGAGAGAGAGAGAATATCTCCCTTTTTACGCGATCGCTTGTACGGAATAAAGGGTATGGCATGAGGGAGGAACGAACGACAGTCCCTCCTCGCGAAAAATGAGTTTCGTCGTTGTTGAACGCATGTAACAAAACCTCCGGCTAAAATAATTCGCGCTTCGCTCCTTTTAATCTTTTGCCGTACACGCACACACCGTTCTACCGTGTAATTACGGTTTTATCCACGGCATCTCGACTAGCGTAACGTACCTCGCGGCTTCAACGCAAATGGAAATGAAAATGGAGAAGGAGAGTGGTATGCGACACCGTGATAAAGGATTATCAACATTTGCATTACGCTTTTGCCAGATAGAGAAGATTCTCTCTCTCTCTCTCTCTCTCTCTCTCTCTTTCTATCTATCTATCTTTCTCTCTCTCTCTCTCTCTCTCTCTCTCTCTTGGCAATGTGCTATCGTTCAAATCGTAGCAGGATGCATTGCCCGTCAGCCGAGAAACGATAACAAAAAGCATCCTAACGCGTCCCTTCCTTGGTAAGGGGAGGTGAGACGGGGGGGGGGGTCAGACGAGGATGGTGGTGGTGGGTGGCGGTGGGTGGCTATGGGAGGGGGACAGCAAGGAGGCGGGATATTCCTTATTATCTTCCTCCTTATTTTTTGTCTTCTTTTCTTTTTTTTTTTTTTTTTTTTTTTAACGGAGAAAATTATCGCTTCCTAATGCTCGCTTGACTTCTCTTTTTTTATTTATTTATTTATTTTTTTTTGTTTACATTTCCTTTTCCTCGTTCGAATCCTTCGAACGTTTCATCGAAATATACCGATCGAAATTATACTCGTTCTTATTTATTGTTGGTTATAACGCGTGCGTTTGGTACGTACACACAAACCAGTATACTTATTACACACACACACACGCGCGCGCGTGCGCGCGCGCGTCTACTTACGCTCGTAGACGGACTATAAGGAGACGAAATTACAGTAGGTTCGACGTTCTCCGAGCACTCAAGTCACTTACGTAGTTTTATACTCGATGGGAAGGTAGAAAAAAAGAAAAAATCGCTTCGTTGATCGCGTTAACCGTTACCCACCCACCGAACCATCCCCCCCCCCGCCCCGCCCCGCCCCTCCCCAACGTTTATAACACAGTCGGACACAAATTTTTCTCTACCGTTGGCAGACATTATTTACAGAGAGTGATATCGGTTCGGATAGATATTAGCTTTTAGAAAAATATTTTTCACCGTTGGTAGACGTTACCGCGAGGAAGAGGCGTACGGAGGAGAGGGAGAGGGGAGAGAAGAGTAAATAAAAAGAAAAAAAAAAAAAAAAAGAAAAAAAAGAAAACAAAAAAATATTGACCCCGCGCGTTACGTCTACCCGTTATATTACTGCCCCCGGCATATTTCAACAATTTATTCCCCGTAGGTACATAAGCGACAAGGTATCTTTTTCTTGTTTTGCTATACGTTTTGCTCTCCCTCCCTCCCTCCCATCCACCCTTCCTACATCCCTACCTGTGTCCTCTATCTCCCTATTTCCTCTATTTCTCTCTCTCTCTCTCTCTCTCTCTATCTCTCTATCTCTCTCTCTCTCTCTTTGTCCCCAGTCACATCCAACTTTCTCTTTCGCATTCGTTTTATTTATATATTTATTTATTTATTTTTATTATTTTTTTCTTTCTACGCATTACGGTAGCTACGGTATGTACCCGGGGGCGGGGGAGTGTCGTGCGTACGTGCGTGCGTGTGTGTGCATATGTGTGCATGTGTGTGTGTGTGTGTGTGTGTGTGTGTGTGTGTGTGTGTGTGTGTGTGTGTGTGTGTGTGTGTGGTGTGTGTGTGTGTGTGTATACGCGTATATAAAAACAAATCGTTGGTAAAGTTAATATCAACGAGAAAGGACGGATTAATATATATATATGTATGTCGCGAACATATATATATATATATATATATATATATATATATATATATATATACACGTTCTTTGACCTCGCTTATCGGCGGAGGTCAAATGAGAACGTCTCGTTTCGTAATTTCGATTCGAATTACTTTCGATTATCGTCGATAGGATTATCATCGATAAGAATAGCTCGAGTCGTCGATGATTTATGAAAAAAAAAAAAAAAAAAAAGAGGAAGAAAAAAAAACCCGAAAACGAATGAAACGAAGGAAGGAAGGAAAGAAGGAGGAAAGGAATAAAAAAAAAAAGACGAACGAAAAGAAAAGGAAAAAGTAAAAAAAAGAAAGAGAGAGAGAGAGAGAGAGAGAGAGAGAGAGAGAGGAAAGGTGCGCGAACGATCTCGAGTGGCGGAGGGAAAAGGGAAGCACTTAGCCGAAACTGCAGGAGTCTGAAAGTCAGCAGCTATTCGGCAGACGTCACTGGCGCCAGCGGACTACCTTAAACCTCTCCTCCTCCTCCTCCTCCTCCTCCTCCTTCTCCTCCTCCTCCTCCTCTTCCTCTCACTCCTTTTCCGCCCACCACGCCGACAATCTCATTCCCCAAAAGCGTCGCAAGAATTATAAAGTTGGTGAAGGAGCGACCGTGCTAGCGTGAGAAAGAAATAGAGATAGAGATAGATAGAGAGAGATAGAGTGAGAGAGAGAGAGAGAGAGAGAGAGAGAGAGGGGAATAAAGTAAAAGGGGTGGTGGAAAAAGAGGACAGGGATAGGGACTTCTTGCTTCGACCGTGCTCGAAGGAACTCCTGTCAAGCCGAGTCACCTCCGAACTACCACCCTCATCCCCCCCTTTCATCCCCGTTTTTATTATTCTCCCTCACCAAGTTTACCCGAGGAAAAGCCAATCTCTTTGGGATTTTCGATACAGTTTAAGAATTTTTGACCCGGTAGTCGCGTCTCATTCGAGAATCTGTTCGCGATTAGAGAGTTTGGGGTGAGTGGAGTGTGGTAGGGGGAGGATGAGGAGGAGGAGGATAAGGCAACGCTGTACGTATGGGGATATTTTTTTAGATCGATCGGTCGGATCGAAAAGATCGATTTTTATGACGGTTTTTTTGCGTCGTACAAATCCGTCGATAGAAATACTGTTTAGTATCGTTCATCTCGTTGTCAACGTCGTTTCTTTTCGTTCGTAATTTTTTTTCTTTCTTCCTTTTTCTTTTTATCAATCCGTACGTAAAACTTCGACACTTTTTTTTCTATTTCTTCTTTTCCACCTTCCGTTCCCCCTCCCGTCCCTATCGCTCCTCCCACCACTCGTTTTATTTTTAGCCATCAGTATTATTATTATTTTTATTATTATTATTATTATTATTATTATCGTCGTCGTCGTAGTTTTTTTTTTTTTCTCTTTCTTTTTTTTTTTTTTTTTTTTTTTTTTTTATAGATAGACGTAAAAGAAGGTACTTTATGTTTCAACGATCGAATGTGTCTCTCGTTCTATCTATTCGTTAACCTTGAGCTTATAATTTTCCTCCGGCCTCTCTCTCTCTCTCTCTCTCTCTCTCTCTCTCTCTCTCTCTCTTTCTCTCTGTCTCTTTCTCTCTGTCTCTGTCTCTGTCTCTTGCGGTCTATATAGGCTAACTCCACGCGTCGTTGACGACTTTAATCACCGTTATTATTTTTCACGGGATTCTCTCGCTACTGTTATAATACGATAACGATGATCGTTGGTCATGGCCAATTAACTTTCTATGGTACGGAAAGTATAAGTATAATATACCTACCTACGTTTTTGATCGTGTTCGTCCGAGCGTAAATGCCATTTTTTTTTTTTTTTCTTTCTGTCTTTCTTTCTTTCCTCCGACTCCTTCTTATTCTTCTTCTTCTACTACTTCTACTATGTCTTTCTATCTATTTTTCTTTCTTTCTTTCTTTCTTTCTTTCTTTCTTTTTTTCCTTCCTTCCTTTTTACGAGGCAAACGTACGCACGGCGACGATTGTGTTCCAGATCGCGAATATACTGCGATGCTTCTTATTTCCTTCCTTCGGTACTGATACTACTACTACTACTACTACTACTATTACTATTACTATTACTATTACTATTACCTACTATCGATCTACTGATCTTTTATAATAAACGACCGCGATATGCAAGAAATAACGACGACGATTTTCTAACTTACAAGGTAGTATATATCTCTAATTCCATTTTAACTCTCTCTCCCTTCCTCCACTCTTCTTTTCTTCTTTCTTTTTCTATTCTGTTTTTTTCTCCTCTTTCTCTCTCTCTCTCTCTCTCTCTATCTCTCTCTCTCTTCCTTCTTCTTTCATCCTCCTCTTCGGTTAGACGAGAGAACACGAAAGGAATAATGTACGCGCGTATGCTAGGACAAAAGTACGATGTTTGGCGGGGTGTGGGAGAAGAGGAGGAAGATGAGGAGGATGAGGAGGATGAGGTGGAGGTGAAGATGAGGAGGAGGTGAAAGGGGGAGGACGCGTAACGGAGAGTCGCGATCTCCTACGAGTCGTCGTCGTCGTCTTTTTCTATCTTTCGTCTTTGGATAACCGCGAAACTTTGACTCTCTCTCTCTCTTTCTATCTCGCAGGAGAGAGAGAGAAAGAGAGAGAGAGAGTACATCTCTTCCGTACCTGTTTCTCGTGCCTGTGGGAGTGGTACTCGAACCAGACGACCTCGACGATTCCTTCGTAATGCCAACAAGGAATGCCGCCGGACACGCATTCCTACGTATAGAAATGTCGCGATGTGTCTACGCACGGAGAGGAAAAAGTCCAATGGTCGATGGAAAAAAGAAAAAAAAAAAAGAAGAAGAAGAAGAAGAAGAAGGTGAGGAGGAGGAGGAGGTGGTGGAGGAGGGGGAGATAGTTGACGTCGCGTGCATATTAGATAGGCCAATGAAGAGAGAAAGAGAGAAAGAAAGATAGGTAGAGATATATCTATCTATCTATCTTTTTATCTATCTATCTATCTATCGAGAGAGAGAGAGAGAGAGAGAGAGAGAGAGAGAACGGTATTGCTTAGAGTACACCTTCCTCAGAGATTACTCCTTTGATAATAATCCATTGATGACGATTATACCTTTTCTTATCCCTCCTCCTTCCCCCCCCCCCCACCCCTTCAATCCCGCCTTATTCATAGTTAAGCGTATAAAATTTTACGCTTACGTTCACGCTAACAAGACGATCCTAGAATCGATTGTACGATTGAAATTTTGATTGTACCCGCTTTAACGACTTCTAACGAACGAAGGAAAAGATTTCCGATCGAATTAATTTGATAAGAAAATACAAAAAAAAAAAAAAGAAAAAAAGAAAAAAGGAATTACGAACGATCGTTTAAAGAACGAAGATTATTCTCGTATAATTAATACGTTCATTTCCTATTCTTATATTCGTGCCGATTATGAAACGCAGAAGATATTAATTTTATTATACACTTATTGAATTGCTGTTATTATTATTATTATTATTGAAATATTATTAGATTGAAATTGTATTTATTGAATTGTTGTTGTTGTTATTATTATTATTATTATTATTATTATTATTATTATTATTATTATTATTATTATTATTGTAATTATTAAAATATTATTATCGGCACGAATTTTCCGGACGAACCAATGCAATATATATACATACATATATATATATATAAATATATATATGTATGTATGTATATATATTTATATTTTTTTATTTTTATTTTTATTTCCATTACTTTCCTTTTTTTTCCCCTCTTCCTTTCCTTTCCTTCCTTATTTCTTGGAATGTATGCCGCGTGGAAAAAGATGAGGAAGAAGAAGAGAAAGGAAAAGACGAAGAAGAAGAAAAAGGAGAAGAAGTAGAGGGAGGAGGAGGATGAGGAGGAGGAAATAGTAGTAGTATATCTCTAGGAAGGGAAAGTTAACTATTTCATATGTGGGTACTCCGGTATTACGGAGGAGGAATATATTATTTGCCGAGAAGTGACGTGGCGCCGAAATGCGTGCAAAAGAGGGTGACACGAAATATCGTCGGTCGTGCGTACGCGTATGTGGTGTATACGTGTGTCTTTTCGTATGTGTATGGACGTGTGTGTCTCGTCTCGTCTCGTCGACGGATCATCTATGTCTGACACACATTGGCCTACTTTTCTCTCTCTCTCTCTCTCTCTCTCTCTCACTCTCTCTCACTCTCTCTCACTCTCTCCTTCTTTCTCTTTCTTAACAAACGTGAACGCGTTTCACATACATACTCATATACATACATACATACATACATATATATATATATATATATATATATATATATATATAAATATATGTATGTATGTATGTATGTATGTATGTATGTATGTATGTACGTACGTATGTATTTATCTACGTAAGTATTCGTTTCACGTGTATACGTTTGCATTCGGGAACGCGTCTTGCTTCTCGTTTTCTTTTCTCGACTTTGAGAAAGAGAGTGAGTGAGTGAAAGAAAGACAGAAAGAGAGAAAGAGAGAGAGAAAAGTGGACCGGGATTACAACGAACGCTTTTCTTGGATCGTAAAAATGTTATATAGCCAAGCGTTCGCATAAGTTTCTTCTTATTTCGTTGGATTAAGATGGAACGAAAAAGGCTCACCGCGTATTTCTCTGTTGGTATGTATTTCGTGTACGTATGTATGTATGTATGTGTGTTAGTGGGCATGTATATAGGCGGAGACGACGACGACGACGACGATGGCGTTCTTAATTCGTCGGTCGCCTTGCTAATGAAACGATTGCGTTAATAGTTTTATTTCATATATGGAGAGGAGTTAACGAGCGATACCATCTAGGGATATCTCGTCTTTTTATTTCCAATTTAACTTTATCGTTCTCTCTCCTTTGCCGTTTCCTTTTTTCCTTTCTTTCTTTTCGCCACGTTTTTCTGCTTTTTCTTCCGTTTTTTTTTTCTTTTTGCTTCCTTCTTCTTTCCTCCTTTCCTTCTTTAACAACGTATATGTTCCTCCCTCCCTCTCTCTCTCTCTCTCTCTCTCTCTCTCTCTCAAGACGCACTCGCTGCGTCTCCGAAGAAAATAAAAAAGAAAAAGAAAAAGAAATGATAATCCAAATAATATATCTTCGTTGGGTGAGTGGTTTATATATATATATATATATATATATATATATATATATATATATATATATATATTATATATATTTTTTTTTCTTTTTTATTCATTTGATATAGCTGATGACGCCAAACAGGCAATCGTACAGGCACCATAGCAACGTAAACAATTTCGTCAATTGGCGTCATCCCGCGCAACGCATGTGTTAAACGATGTACAGATGTACGATGTACATATGTACATTTCGTACTATATATATATATATATATATATTACCGAACGACGATAACGAGAAATAAAATAAAATTTAATGAAATGAAATGAAATAAAAATGAAAGCAAAAAAAAAGAAAAAGTATAGATCGATCGTATCATATATATATATATATATATGCACGTAATATATTGTATATTACGATATAATCTATATTGCGATCGTGATCGTTAGAAGTACTCGCAGTTGCATTTCGCATAGGTGCGTTCTATCGCGATGATTACGCAATAGCGACGAGAACTACGGTGTTAAGCTCCTCCCATTCACGAACCTTCAACCCCAAACCACCAACCACCGCGATCGAAGAAAATCAAAAACGTTTTCGAAATTCTAATGTCTATATACCTGCCAGTGTATATATATATATATATATATATATATATATATATATATATATATAAATTTGTACTCAAAGCTCTTGGAGATTTGCATTAGCAATAAAATAGTGAAGTATAGTGCGCGAGAATGGCAAGTGCGTACGCACTGAAGATGACAAACGTTAAATCGACGATTCTCTAACCTTCAAACACTCGGTGAGTGAGTGAATGATACAGAGAGAGAGAGAGAGAGAGAGGAAGAAACGCATATAGAATGCACTTATTGCATTATGCATTTTACACAAATTAAACTAACACCGAACGAATAAATTTGAGCCCTCTATTAATTCTCTTTCTTTTCCATTTTTTCTTTCGTTCGAACTCTCTCCATTCTTGTCTTTTCTTTCTCTCCTTTCATTTGGTCTCTTTCTTTCTTATCTTTTCTATTTTTTGTTTTTTTTTTTTTTTCATTGGATCTCTTTCTTTCCTTTCTTTTTTTTTTTATTTCTTATTTTTTTTTATTTTACAACCACGATCACACAGACACACGCACACACATACACAGCGCGCGAAAGAAAAGAGATCAATTTTTTTTTTATCTCTTTTATTTAATATTCTAACAAATTTAATATTCAAACGTTTCTCTCTTCAATCCTTCGATAGGACATACGATTATCGATTTATTTGTTCGTCGACCGGGAATAATAATTTTTTACCGAGTCGCGATAATGAGAAATTAATCGTGATAGTAGGAGTGAATCTTTCTCGATCGGCGTTCGTCGATTTTATCGGTTTTTCTATCGGTGTTGGTGGATGATGCGTATCGAGCGCGCGCGCGCGCACGCACGCATTTGCGGGAACTAAAGCTCTTTGGTTTCGTACGTTGTGAAACGTACGAAAATACGTACGTAGGAGAGTCGGACGAAGGAGGAATAAGAGGAATGAAAGAAGACTGTGAGGAGGAAGAATAAGAGGAGGAGGAGGTGGAGGAGGAGGAGGAGGAGAAGCATGAGGAGCACTTACGAAGTTTGCCTTGGCTGACGAATAGTCGGCGTTTAAGTAACATTACGCAAGCATATATATATATATATATATATATATATATACACACACACACACACACACACACAGAGAGAGAGCACACGCATGTATTATATATGTATGTGTATATATATATGTATATATATAAAGTGCGTATCTCAAGCAAGGCGCCACCACGCACGATATCTACCACCAAACGTTATTCCCTTTCCATTACCGATATTTTGGCCTCCAAATTGATGGTTGCGTTGTTGCGTTAAAGAAAAAAAAAAAAAAAAGAAAAAAAAAGAAATAGAAGAAGAAAAAAAAACGAAAACAGAAACGGAAAAAAAAGAACATAAAAGCACGCGATACGACCGACGGCTTTTTAAGAAAATTGCTTGCGTCAATTACATCCGATAAGACTCGTTACGATATCCCGTGGCAGTTTTACAACTCCCTTTTTTTTTTTGTTTTGTTTGGCTTTTTTTTTCTTTTTTTTTTTTTTCTTTTTTTAGATAGTCCCAATAATTCTCGTTTTATTTTTTTCACTCGATTTAGATATACACATACATACTTACATGCGTACATATGTAAGTACAGACAAATGTATATATATATATGTATGTATGTATATATATAGTTGACCTTAGTTTAGATAGCTTAGAAAAAGTATTACGATGTAGTAGTAAAGTAATCGTTGTGAATAATTTTTCTAGAAAAAAAAAAAAAAAAAGAAAAAACGAACGTGGTGTTAAAGTGTGTCACGTTTGTAAATTTTTCTTTTTAATTTTCTTTTTTTTTTTTTTTTTTTTTTTTTAAGTTAACGCTATAACGCTATGAAAAAATTCGTAACGATGGAGACTAACGTCGAATGCGTCGTACGTGCACGCATATTATCGGCGTGTTTTGCGGGAAGTCTGCTTCGTAGGGTAAGAGGGACGGACAGATAGGTCACGTGGTGGATGACTTTCAACGGGGTACGGAGGGTGGGTGGGGTGGGGAAGGTTAGGGAGAAAAATAAAAGGAACGAAAAAAACATAAACGGAAGAAAGAAAACAGAAATGAACGGAGAAAAGAACAATAGTATCTACGACCTTCGTCGTAACTTCGAGATAAAGAAAAAAAAAAAAAGAAAAAAAAAAAAAAGAAAAAAAAAAGAGAAAAAGAAAACCTACGATGACAAATTACGTCGACCTTAACTAACGAATGTGACTATCGAAGATGGAAATATAAATTTTATTCGCATGATCAAACGGAATTAATTTATAGCGTAAAGGTGGACGATAATGAGCTCTTCGCTCCTCGCATTCCTATTCCTCTCTCTCTCCATCTCTCTCTCTCTCTCTCTCTCTCTCTCTCTCTCTCTCTCTCTCTCTCTCTCTCTCTTCTGACTGTTTATTCTTTAAATCGGAAATCTAGCAAAAGTATGGTCGACCAATCAGAGTGCGTATTAAAGAGGCGTGCGAGACCGTGGTCGTTCGACGTTATGGCCCCGATTAGAATTTCTAATCTGCCTTTAACATTTGCGTAGCTTGTGTATAACGTCAGAAACGCGCGTGCGTATTTATGTATATATGTATGTATGTATGTATGTATGTATGTATGTATGTATGTATGTGTGTATGTATGTATGTATGTATTATCGATGGATACATTATTAATGTCCAATGGCGACAATTTATCGATACAACTTTTCTTTTTCGCTCGTAATAATTCATATCAATATATACACCATAAATTTGTCTATTTTATTTTTGTTCGTGTTGTTTTCTTTCTTCTCTCTTCTTCTCTCTCTCTCTCTCTCTCTTTTTTTCTCCTTTCGAAAAAATTCACCGATCGATCGAACGATCCGTTCGATCCGGCCTCGACTTCGATCGATTTTTTTTTTCTTTCTTTTAATTTTTTTTTTGGGTTTTCTTTCTTTTTTTTTCAATGACATTACGCGAGAGAAGGTATAAATCGCGTTAACAGATTTGTTGCACCCTTTTCAATTAATTTCTGAATGTTGACAAATCGTCAATGGTCTTAATATATTCGACGAGATTAACTAGGATTTATTCGGATCATGTCGGATTCGTTAATCGATCGTTAGGGACTAATAAATGAAGTTGAGGAAAACCTTTTTATATACATAAATCGATACGATTTCGTATAGACGTTACACCCGTTCTATCCGAAATTGAAAAAAAATAACAAAAAAGAAAACATCTTTTCCCGCGTCTATCCGGCGCGATATTATTTTCGTTCTTTCTTCCTTTTCTTTTCACTTATTTATTTCTTTCTTTCTTTTTCTCTGGAACAAAGAACGTCGAACGACACGTGCGATTGAAGAATTACGTACAACGCGACGCGACGCGATACAATAATCCCATCCGTCGTGTTAGACCGAACATAACGTTAGGACTCTTTCGTTTCCCGTTAGAAACATAACAAAACAAAACAAAAAAAAAGAAAAATTCATAGCGAATTCGTACGATGAGTCGAAGGCGCGAGATTCGAACGATCCTACACGATTCCATACTCGGCTCGAAATCGTATCTACGAGAAGTTGAGATATACAGGCTCATTATTCGAGTTACGATCGTCGTGATAATGGAGTAACGTCGCGATAAAAGAATGAGGAGGAGGAGGAGGAGGCGGAGGAGGTGGAGGAGGAGGAGGAGATAGGAAAGAAGCGAAGTAGAGGGGAGAAGACCTAGACTCGTTTAAAATTCTAATAATATTTCTTGTTCTTGGTGAATAATGGCCCGTAGTCGATAAGAAGGCAATAGAGCGAGAGTAGAAGCGGATCGTATCGGGAGAGTCCGTTTATAGCTTAGCGGTCGAGCAAGCGTGTTCGAGAGAGAAAGAGAGAGAGAGATAGCGTGAGAGAGAAAGAGAGAGAGAGAGAGAGAGAGAGATAGCGAGAGAAATCGAGCTTGCAGTAGCGCGAACATAACATCAGTCGGGCGTGCGTTGCACGCGTGCGTGCGCGCGAGGCGCTCTGTTCACGCGTGCGCTCTCATGGCGTTTTTCACGCTTCTCGCCTCCTCCTTCTCCTTATTCTCTCTCTCTCTCTCTCTCTCTCTCTCTCTCTCTCTCTTGCTGTATCTATCTCTTTCTCTCGCTATCTCTTTTTCTCTAACGCTTACTAAAATAAACCGTGCAAATATAGGACGACGCACGGCTTGCGCGTGTATGCGTGCTCGCGTTCTATCCGCTCTCGCTCTCATGGAATTCCACGCTCCGCTTATTATGCCGCCTCAGTATGACGCTCTCGGTTTATCGAGCTTCGACCTTTCCTCTCTTCTCTCTCTCTCTCTCTCTCTCTCTTCTCTCTCTCTCTCTCTCTCTCTCTTTCTCTCTGCGTGTCTTCTTTTCTCATCTCTTCTCTCTACTCTACTCTACTCTACTCTACTCTACTCTACTCTACTCTTCTCTTCTCTTCTCTTTAACACTTTTCCATAGTTTGGTTTGATAAATTACAAACAAATTGCGAAAACGATAGGTTTCTTGTGTCGTAAAAGATAATACATATCCGACCCATTTCAAAGATCATATTGTAAGTCATTCGTTTAAAAATGCTCACTTTTAATTTTTCTTTCTTTTTTTTTTTTTTTTTTTAACGAACATATATACACACATACATGTACACGCACACGCGCGCGCGCACACACACACACACACACACACAAACACACACACACATCTTCGGTAAAGTAGGGTCATCGTAAGAATCGTTCCCGCTCGAATCTCACGCATTTTTTCTCGAGGACGAGGCAACAGAAAAAAAACGCGAAAAGAAAAGGAAAAAAGAAAAAAGAAAAGAAAAGCAAAGAAAAGCAAAGTGAAGAAAAAAAGAGGAGTTCGTAGAAAAAAAAAAAAAAAAGAAAAGAAAGAAATAAAGGGAAAACGATGAACGCTCTCGGTGTCGTCCTGGGGTGGGTGGGTGGGTGGGTGGGAGGGAGGGAGGGAGGGGTAGGGGATAAGGCAGCGAGTGACGTTACCAAGTCGCAACGAGTAGTGTACTGTGTACTATATAACGTGGTCGTAAGGGCCGGACGGAGAAATTAGGTGGGAAATTATTTAAATCATTCGTTCCCTATGAGCGACAGCTCGCGAGTTTAGACCCTAAGAAGAAGAGAGAAAGAGATATAGAATGAAAGAAAGATAAAGAGAGAGAGAGAGAGAGAGAGAGAGAGAAAAGAGAGAGAGCTTGGTAGCGCGGGCCCTGCCACCAAGGAGAGGGCCACTTAATAAAGAGTCGCCGACAGCGTGACAGTAAAGTAACTTCGTTCGCCGGAATTTAAAATTAGATTCATAAAAATTATTCTAATAGATTCTCTCGCGGTGCTCCCGTAAAACCCATCTATCTCTCTCTCTCTTACGCGCGCGCGCGCTAGCTAGCTCGTTCTTTTTCCTCTTCGTTCACCCTCCGCAGCAGTCTCCACCTCCACCTCCTCCTCCACCTCCACCTCCACCTCCACCTCCACCACCTCACCCTACTTTTCTCGACGCTCAGGGGCCAAACGAGGCAAATTCGATTTGACACGTGGCCCGTCGACCGTTTCTGCATTCTTCTCCGGTCCTCTTATCTCTACCCCACCCGTTCACCCTCTCTCATCTCCACCCTCACCCTCTCTTCCCCATCCCTTTCCTTCCTTCCTCCCTTCCTCCCTCCCTTCCTTTCTCTTTCTTTTCTCTCGTTCTTCTTTCTTTCCCTTTACCGCTACCACCTCCTTCTTCTTTACCCTCTTGTCTCTTACTTGTCGTCCTTAGGATGCTCCTTCACTGGTGCGAAGGTGACGTAAACGAGAGAAGGAAAGAGAATGAGAGTTTTAAAGAGAGAGAGAGAGAGAGAGAGAGAGAGAGAGAGACGAGTTATGCAAATGTGACAATAACCGAACGTCAATCAGGAAGAAAGTTAACTCGGTGGGATATGCCTGACTCTACCCCCCCCCCTCCCCCCCTTTCCCCTTTTCTCGATTCATCCCGGCGCGTTCCTCTACTCCTTCCACCCTCTCCCCCCGCCACCCTCAGACCCCCAACTTGCCAGCCCATCCAACCCTCTCTCATCCTTACTCCACTCTTTCCCATAGAAATTAAGGATAGCGGAGAGAAGCGTCCTTTGCGGACAGGGCCACGATGGGATATCCTTCGAATGCAATTTAAACTTTGCTAGACGCGATTTCCTCCTTGCGAAGAATTAACGACGACGATCTTCGTTTCCACCCCTCCCCCCTCTCAGCGACCCACCTACCGAGCATCCCCACCCCCCCACCCATTTTCGATTCTCACACCTTGGAAGTCAGTCGCTACCCTGTCTTACCAACTCTATTCTATCTCGTCTTCTGTCTTTTATGGTTTCAAGAAAGAGAGAGAGAGAGAGAGAGAGAGAAGCAAGGGTGCCTCGTTAATCAAGCGTGAAGCACGTCGATGTTCATTCTCTCTCTCTCTCTCTCTCTCTCTCTCTCTCTCTTTTCTTTTCCTTTCTTTCTTTCTTTTTTTTTTTTTGTTTCTAAAGATGAAACGCGATCGACCATGTTAATATACACGTGACAACCGATTATCCTTTAATCATCAAAAAATATTCACTCCGTTGTCCGGAGAGAAATAAATCGTTCTCTCATTTTTCTTTCTTCTCTTTTTTTCTTTTTTTTTTTTTTTTTTACTTCGGATTCCTCGTCGTATCGAGGAATTCGTTGGATTTCATTTACAAAAAAAAAAAAATAATGCGAAGAAATGAGAAAAAGATGATAGAAAAAAGCGTGTTTATCGTCAAAATCCAAACTATCGTTCGCGTCGCGCGTAGACGTGAATCGAAATCGTTGGCGTCGTTGAATTTTATTCGTTATTTTTCTTTTTCTTTTTCTTTTTTTTTTTTTTTTCTCTCTACGAACTAAAAGAGCTCGAGTGAAATTGAGCGTCGAAAAGGGACGTAGGAGGTATGAGAATTCCTAAGTCCTATATACGGGAGAATGAAATAAGAGAACGCGAAAGTAAAAGACCGGAGGGAGTAAAAGGAGAAAAAGGAGGAGAAGGAGGAGTAGGAGGAGGAGGGGTGACGGGGTAAAGGAACGATCGGAAAGGGGAAAATGGGGGAGGGGAGGTGGTAAAGGAGGAGAATCGCGTGGACAATCGGAAGTGAGGGAGAATGTGTGTAAGAGTCGGATGAAACAGCGGGTGTCCAGAACGGGGAGTGAAGAATCTCGGTATCTACATGGTTGAAAAGTAGCCTGTTGGAATCGTTGGCACGCGTTTCGGTTCGCACCGACCGCAACTGTATACTTTTACGTAGAGAGAAAAAAGAAAACTTGGAGAGTATAAGAATGGTGGGAAGATAATATACCGTACATGCCTATGCCACGCTAGAGAAGCAACACGATCTAAGAATAGTACTTACGTATATACGTATATATGTACGTAATATATTCGTTGGTATACGTACACAATAGAAAAGCAAGAGAAGGAGAGGAAGGAAAAAGTAAAAAAAAAAAAAAAAAAGTAAAAATAAAAATAAAAAGAGAAAAGGAAAAAACGAAGGCGCAATGCCAAGAATGGATTGAAAGGTTGGAAAGAATAGAAACGAGGATAGATAGATGGAAGGGAATAAAGGGAAAATGGTGAAAGAATGGAAGAAAGATGGAATATACGAGTGGGGTTAGATTTAACGGTGCTTTAACAATCCTCTCGGCGAATGCATCAAAGGAATATAAATCGAAATCCAAAGGAGGAAAACAGGCGTCTCGTCAGGCGCGAAGTAGATCAGCTTCCAAGGTAAAAGATTTGGCCAAGGAGGAAGCGAACGAATAAGCGAGTTAGTAGCGACTTAGCTTACCAGCCAACCAACCGACCAACCAACTTAACCAGCCAATCAGCCAACCAACCAGCCAGTTTAGCTGGCTAACCAGCTGGTGGTAAGGCAACAGAGGAAGGTTCGATACGAGAAAAGAGCACTTGTTGCTCCTCTGGCAAAGTCCTCCGGAGTGTTTACACGCTAAATAAGTATACATACACTAACATATATTTATATATATATGTATGTATGTATTTATATATAAATGGACGAGAGAAAACGTCGTGTACACGGGGTGTTCCAATAGTTCACTCCATTTTCGAAGCTCTTCGAGCTCTTCCGCGTGAAGAAAAAGCAACCCATCCGGTATTAAGGGTATCTATATCGATCGATTTCGATTTTCGTCGTACTAATCGAAACGCCGACGATATAATAACGAACAATACTCGTCGGATGAGTCACAAAAAAAAAAAACAAAATATTTATCCATTTAACTACGTACATACTTCGGTACATAACTCGATACCGTACTACACATTTTGGTAGATAACTCGTAGAGTCGATCGAATTTATCGTACACTGAATATCGACGATTTAAAATGAAAACGATTTTTAGGATCGATCGACTAGCTTAGGATTACAATACGTTAAATATGTTTTATCGAGCAAATACTTAAATGTTATCTATCTACGATACCTTTTCTTTTCGAGAATGTCGTTTAGAATATATTATACATACATACATACATACATACATAGATATATAAAACAAGCAAAGAAGAAAGAAAAAGATAGAGACAATGGATATACACGATATGATCATTTGTCAGAGTAATGAAAGTTTCCACGTATCGGTAATATTATTCCACGAAGGTAGAGCGTGAGATAGAGAGAGAGAGAGAGAGAGAGAGGGTGAGAGGGTGAGGAAGTCGATCGGGTTAGTAGGTGGTGGTTATGGGATTGTAGGGTGTGAGGGGTGTTTGGAAAGCAACGAAGGGAGTATATAAAGTGGTACTGTATTATGAGCTAGAACGGAATGAATGGGAACGCAACAAGCTACACGTTGAATGTGCCAAATTGAGGAGAGTCATTTGTTTGATGCCCTGCCGCGCGCGCGTACCGCCAACGTTAAAACGCGTGACAGCTTTCTCTCTCTCTATCTCTCTCTATCTCTCTCTATCTATCTCTCTATCTATCTCTATCTCGTTCTATATCTTTCCTTTTTCAATCGGAACAACAACGCAGCAACGCGACATCAACACCATCGTCATCGCATGCCATCACTCGACCACCACCCGCGTAATTTCATCGCGGACAATCGAGCTACGCTGTTCTGCATTCGGTGATTGGCATTCATCGATGATGATACTGCCATCCTTTTTCTCCCTTCGAAAGAGAGAGAGAGAGAGAGAGAGAGAGATAGATAGTGTGTGATAGAAAGGACACATACATACGTTCTCTATCGATGGTCATGGTATGTTTGTTTCGTTTGTTTTGACCTATTCTCTCTTCTCTCTCTCTCTCTTTCTTTCTTTTTTTTTCCGTGAAACCACGAAAAACGATCCATCGTTCTTCGATCTATCTCGAACAATTGTTTCGTTTTTTATTATAATTATTGTGAGAAATATATTCGCGTTATCGAAATTCGTGTTCATTCTATATTGTTACATATGTCTGTGCGTGCGCGCGTATGTTTGTGTGCGTTTGCGTTCGCGTTCGCATTTGTGTATTTATAAATCGTTAAGGAAAAAAGAAATGAGAAATCAGATAAATGAATACAATCGCTAAAGATTAGTTTGGGATATAGTGGTTATACGCTTTTTGTTAGATCGAATTAAAAGCAATGGAGACACGTCGAGATAGATATATAATCGGATATATCGGATTCTTTGATAGGCGTACGTATCGTATCGAATGTAAACTCGATCTCGTTATCGATGGAGGCACGTACGATCGAGAGAGAGAGGGGGGGAGGGGGGAGAGGCTCGTTAATCCAGAAAGTTAAAAAGCGATAAAGATCGATATTTATTATTCGTACTTGCTACCGTTATCACGTCTTATCTCTTTGTCGCGTTTCGCAATCGTTTCTTTCTTATTCTACTTCTTCTTCTTTTTTCTTTTTTTGTACTTTTTGTATTTTTATCTTTTACTTCGAGTACGTATGAGGGTCCTCCTCAATCATTTTATAATTGTTACTCTCTCTCTCTCTCTCTCTGTCTCTCTCTGTCTCTTTCTTTCCTGTCTCCGTTCAAAGCGCACTTGCAAATGATATTTCTCGAAACGTATTGCTCGATAATAAATAACGTGTTTTTTTTTTTTTCTTTTTAGAGCCTCGCGACAAATATAACGCACGTACGTTTACAATACGAGGTATTTCTAACGTAATACGACGAAGTATACTTCGATACGTTCTCGATTCGCGACAATCGCGTCGATATCAATCGAGCGATCGTTTCTCGCTATACGACGTAGCGCTTTAGGAATTTGTTATATTTATATATATATATATATATATATATATATATATATATATATATATATATTTGTACGACACATACGAACGTATAGATATTATCTAACTAAACGTACGATTAACTACGTACCTACGTATATAAATATCGAATGGATATATATATATATATATATATATATATATATATATCCGTTTTATTCCTTATACTTTCGTAGCTAAAATACGTCAATTCTTAAACACCCCGACGTACTTTGGTCTCAAAGGATTAGCGAGAAGGAATTCTCCCTCGGTTAGACTTCCTTCTCGTAGGTAAATCGGAATAATGCGGATGCATGGCAGGATCGTTCGAACGATCTCGCTTGCCGTTAGAAAGATCGCTCGACGAGAGAGAAAGAGAGAGAGAGAGAGAGAGAGAGAGAGAGAGAGAGACAGGAAGGAAGGATGGTAGGAAGGAAGGAAGGAAGGACAACGTGTAGAATAAGGATCTCATGAGAGAAAGAGAGAGAGAGAGAGAGATGATGATGAGGATTATCGGCGCCTCAGGATCACCGAAGCAGAGCGTGATCCGTCGCGAAGGGTTTGCTCGATCGCATGTTCAGTGGCCTTGAAATAATTACGTCGACTCGCTGCCTTCCCGAGCGATTCGCATGGCTCTCGCGCCTCGTTAATCGCAAACACGTTGCGACAATCTCTCTCTCTCTCTCTCTCTCTCTCTCTCTCTCTCTCTCTCTCTCTCTCTCATTCTCTCTTAAGCTCGGTGAACGTGTCGTAATCGATGGGTTGATATACGAATTTCCATCGCCTGGACCCATTCTCTCTCTCTCACTCACTCTCTCCCTCTCTCTCTCTCTCTCTCTCTCTCTCTCTCTCTCTCTCTCTCTCTCTATCTATCTATCTATCTATCTTGGTCTACACAGAGTGTTAGGAGCTTTCCTACGTTCGCGAATCGTCCGACTAGAAACACACGATGCTCCGATCCTCTATTAGTATTCTCTCTCTCTCTCTCTCTCTCTCTCTCTCTCTCTCTCTCTCTTTCTCACTCTTTCTTTTTCTCTGTCTATCTCTCTAAAAGATGTAATTTTTGATCGACTATGTAACAACGTTCGATCTTTACCGATTACATATATATATATATCTATATATGTATGTATCTTCATTTCACACTTAATTTAATTAGATAATTCGACGAGAAAGAAGAAAAATAGAAAAAAAAAGAAAAGAGAAAAAGAAATACATCGACATCCGTCCTATAAAAGTTTTTTAATCTGAAATTTTTTTTTGTTTGTTCCTCTCTCTCTCTCTCTCTCTCTCTCTCTCTCTCTCTATCTATCTATCTATTTTGCTCGTCTTCTTCCTCTTTCCTTCTTTCCTTATTTTAAGATAAATAACGATAACAATGAACGATCGTCTCGCGTAATATTTAATATCAAACGAAATTAAATGAAATATGTTGGCACTATTAGTACCTTTACGTACGTACATACGTAACGCATATATGTACGTAAGTACTAACGTACTTATTTACTTGTAGCCTCGTCCGTTTATAAAAACATGCTAATACACAGGTATTTTGCGATATACGGGGTTGTCAGGAGCGAACGGGGACGAGAGGGGAGGGGAGATACACTTGGGACGGGTTTGTTGTTTTTTCTCGGGCGAATCCTCGAGAGATCAAGGAGAGAAGAATGAAACGGGATAGGTCATGGTGGGAAAAGGGGGAAAGATAGAGAGAGAGAGAGAGAGAGAGAGAGAGAGAGAGAGAGAGAGAAGATAGCAGTATCAACGAGTGTTCCGGCATCCGTGCGGCATCCTTCTCCAGTCTATTCCTCTCCTCTGTTCGTTCTTCGAAGGGTAAACAAACCCACTGTTTGTTTACCCACTCACTCACTTTTAAAGCTTTTCCAACGATATTCAAGCTCATAGCTCCTTAAAGCGTGGATTGTGACGGTCGTTGAGCTCCCGGGGCGGTGAAATGAACCTACTCCTCCTCGTTCGAGATTTTATTAAACGAAAATCCCTTTGTATATGGTATCTATCATAATAATATTACACATTTCAATTATAATATTAATTTTTATTACGCGTCTGTGACATCTGATCCGTGTATGTGTGTATGTATGTGTGTCCTATGTGTGTCCTATGTGTGCATTCGTACGTGAAACCGCGCGCGCATGTGTGTGTGTGTGTGTGTGTGTGTGTGTGTGTGTGTGTGTGTGTGTGTGTGTGTGTGTGTGTGTGTGTGTGTGTGTGTGTGTGTATATTTTATATATAAAATCAGATCGAATCGACTCTGCTATTGGTCATTACCGAACTTCGTACAATCGTATTCTCCGTTAAACGATTCTTATTTCATTGATCATTCAATTAATAATCTTTAATCGTTCGTATTAAATCGATAATTAAGTTCGTACGAGATATTTAACAGGTTAATTTAACTTTCGTTAAATCACTGCTGCGCACATAGCGGCGAGAATAAACGACGCGCGTAGTAAACATTGTTCCTATTTTTTTCTTTTTTTTTTTTTTTAAATCTTCCGTATCGTCAAATTTTTCGTTGTTTACGTACGATCGACGTCGATCAGGGTCAACGCGATCGTTTAAGATATAATAACATTATGTACAAAGTAGAGATCATCGTACGTACAATTAATTATAAATGATCGTAGTTGTACGAGTCTCACTCTCTCTCTCTCTCTCTCTCTCTCTCTCTTTCTCTTTCTCTCTCTCTCTCTCTTTCTTTCTCCAGTTCCCCGTTCCACGAAAAGTACTGTCATGGCAACAACGATCCATCCGTCTCTATCCATGCCTCCCGGTGTATCCGACTTCTCTCTTTGAGAACATAATCATACTCTCGCGTTTGCCATCGTACATAATGTTTCGTACGAAATTGAAAGAAGATAGAATAGAAAAATAAAACAGAGAAAAGAAAAACGTTTATATGGAAATAGGATTTGAAGATCTACGATACGGGCCGATCGACGATCAAATCGGAACACGAGATATATCTAAACGATCCCTGGATATTGATTGATTCCAATCTCCATAATGACATTTCCTTTTTTCAATTTCATCTTTTCTTTGTTTTTTTCTTTTTTTTTTTTTTCTTTTTTCTTTTATCGCGTAGATTATAATCCCCGTAGTATAAAGTATGAAGAGTAATTTGAATAACTCGGTTTAATCTTCGCCGTGCTCGATCATGTGTTAATACTTCAGGAATTTCTCTCTCTCTCTCTCTCTCTCTCTCTCTCTCTCTCTCTTTATCTATCTATCTATCTATCTGTCTCCGTCCGTCTATTTCTCTCAAACGGTAAATAGATAGGTATATCCGTTTATAATCGATACTATCGATACGCTTGAAGAACGATAATATTTCAATAAATCCGACTCGTAGACGTATTATTTCGTTCATCCGAGAATAATAAAAATCTCTCCTTTTGACGAGAATCTTAGTCGGATTGTTCAATAGTTTTTCCTTTTCTTTACTTTTCTTTACTTCTCCTTTTTCTTTTTTTTTTCTTTTCTTATATAGTCTTACGATATAAGTCGTAAAACGTACTTTACGATCGCACGGATATACGTTGCCTTTTTATCTTTTTTCTTTTTTTTTTTCTCTTCTCTCGCTCCTTAAAATATTTTTTTTTTATCCGAACGACTTCGATTTTCAAGTCCGTAAGAGGAAATAAAAAAAAAAGTGGCTTTCTCTCTCGTGGCTCTGCGAACGCTTACGCATTCCGATTCGTTACTAATCCGTATGCACTACACTCATTTAACAACGTCATAATCGTACGCGCACGTACGTTTTATAAACCGACATATAAGACAGATATAATACCTTGCCAACATGCATAATCGTTGCGAAACGGCCTAGGAATTTGTTTGTTGTCGATATATTATAGAATAATTAAACGAGTTACCGAAGGGAACGTCCGTTTATATAATCGTATTTTAGATCGCAAGTGAAATATTATACGTCATTTGTATTTCGCTTATAATTGGATAGACAAATGGTTAAACGATTGATTGTCTAGCCGGATGAGTGTCTAAATAAGAGGAAGAAAATGAAAACTGAAAAAGGGTGGATGTGAACTGTGAGAAAGTCTGTATGTGTGTGTGTGTGTGTGAGAGAGAGAGAGAGAGAGAGAGAGAGTGGTAAAAGAGGAACCACGCAGAAGGGCGAAGGTAGTAGGGTAGGGGGTTACAGGAGGGGTGGGTGGGTAGGGGAGAATCCTCGTCCTTCTTAAGAACGACTGAGAAAACGGCGGACGGAACAAAGTAGTTGGCGCCGATTAAACAAATCGCATTATAAGTTAGCTTCCGCTCGCTGCACCAAACTTACCAACTCGCTTTATATTAAGACGAACCGCTCTCGTCGTCTTACTCTCAGCTTCCTCACCTCTTCTCTGTCGTAATAGTAGTAGTAATAGTGATAGTAATAGTAAGTAATAGTAGTAGTAGTAGTAGTAGTAGTCGTTGTCGTACGATCAGAGAAGACCGGCTATAAACTTCAGAAATGGCTTCTCCGTTCCTTCCAAATGTCAGGATGAGTAGAGAGAGAGAGAGAGACAGAGAGAGAAATATATATATATATATATATAGAGAGAGAGAGAGAGAGAGAGAGAAGGGGACCTTTCCTTTTCTCGTAGGGAACGATATACCGAAGTGTCCGAGGACGAAGAGAGAAAGAGAGAGAGAGAGAGAGAGATAGATAGATAGATACATAGATAGATAGATAAAGAAAGATGCAAGAAGTACGACAGAAGAAGAAGAAGAAGAAGAAGTCAGAAGAAGTCAGAAGAAGAAAAGGAGAAGTATAATTATTTAATTGAATTTATCAGGGTGACGCTCGTAGATCTGTCAGGGGTGACAATTTTAGTTTTCCGAGCGTCGAGTCGTCGCGGCCCGAATCGAGGAGCCTACTCTCGAAATAAGAGAGAAGGACAAAGAGAGGAGAGAAGAGAGAAATGAAAGAGAAAAGAGAAAAGAGAAAGGAAAGGAAGGAGCCAACGTTATCTTTTATTTCCTTTACCGACTATTCGGGCCAGTCTAGCACTCCTGCTAGCAGAAGTTTCTGTCTCTCTATTTGGACCAAGGGACGATCTATTACTCACAATTAGCTCCTATACGCGGACTTTTCCACGAAAGAGCAACGACAGTCTGGAAGCGGGCTATCTCTCGACGCGAGTACGATGTATGCGACGTGAACTTTAACCTCTTAACTCCCTCGGAGAGAACGATCGAGAATCTCCGTACGTGGTCTCGTTATTTATCTCTCTTCTTCAATCTCATTCTCTCTCTCTCTCTCTCTCTCTCTCTCTCGCTCTCGTTCTTTTTCTTTCTCTTTCTATGTACGCGTGACCCAAACGATAAGTCAACGTACTTATCATGATTATGAAAGAAATGGAAAAGAAGAAAAAAATAAAATAAAATAAAGAAGAAGCGAAGAAGAAAAATCCTTTGATTCGTATAATAAAAAAGGAACGTCGAGGACGAAGCAATCCATTTCTCGTTTCTTCGAAGATTATCGATCATCGTAGATGATCGTTTTCCTTCTCTCTTTCTCTCTCTGTCTCTTTTTCTGACTCTCTTTCGACTCGATCGAATTGACCGAGAATTAAGAGTCAGACTAAAGTAATAAGGCTATTATCTTCTGGCAAACGAAATCGTATTTTCAGGAGGATATTTTCAGAATGTCGACGCCTCATATGCAAAATTACATTCGTATTTGGCTATTCCCTTCTCTCTTCTTTTTCTCGTAGAAACGATTTGATTTGCCGAAAGAAAGAGAGAGAGAGAGAGAGACAGAGACAGACAGAGACTCTTGCGTTTCTCGCTTTATTGATAATCCAATAATCTTGGAATCGTCGAACGAATCGTTTTACACGTTTTTAATAAGTGACCCGATGTCTACGTTTGAAGTTACTACGATAAAAATACTTAATTGACGCGTTACAAAATCCACTTTGTGTTCGTTAATAGATACGTCTGACGCTTGTAGTCCATCATGGATTAATCCTATCGTTTTCGGATTCGATATAAGTTATTTCGTTGAAAATAATTGAAAACGTAATACTTATATTAACTTCGTGCTACGTGATCTACATTAAGCTAAGATCAAAAGTTATGATATATATTCTTATGAGTAAATATTGTTCGTTGAAGAGAAAATTGTTTCTCTATGTTTTTTTTTTTTTTTTTTTTTTTTCGACACGATTTATATATATCGACTTTGTCGTACGATTTTCAACAAATATTGAAATACAATCGGCGTTACCATATTTTCTATTTACTTCGTAATGTGTCGCTTTTTGAATTTTTCTGAATATCATTTACCAGTTTGCGTCAAATTGATTTGGTATCCTTTCACGTAGGTTACCACGTGATACTTTTGCTCGACATTAAATAAAAAGGTTAATCGTTAATAATTATATTCTATTTTTTATTAATTTTTTTATTTTTTTTATTTTTATTTCGATCGAACGCGTCTCCGTTGGCACGCGTACGTTCATCGTTTCTTTTTCTTGCCCCCTTATCGAATTTAATCGCAAAAAATAAATCCCCGTTGTATAAATAATATCGCCGACCGAGACGTTTATTCTTCGATCGATGGGGGAAAAAAAAAAATAGTTCAAAGATAATCGTAACCAGTTTTAATTCGTTTAAGGTAACTAACCAATGTCTCGCGGCTTGGAAAAAGACGCGTTCACCCCACGGTAATCGGTACCAATATAATTCGTCCTAGATGGCGAGACGTGAAAATCAATTTCGAATTAGATACGAAATTTTAGACCGAGTTCAGGTCGAATTCTTCGTCGATTTCGTCCTCGTTGTTCGTGTTCGTCACGATAAACCAATAGCAGCTACACACACACACACACACATACACACACATGTACGTTTGTAAATTCTCGAATAACTATACTTTACGTATCACATCCCATCTTATTCTTCTTCTCTCTTTCTCTCCTTTTGATCGTTTTTTTTTGTCTCTTTCTTCTTGATAATTAATATCATCATCCTTCTACCGTCTACCTCGTAGTGGGCGGTCGGTGGTGTCCAGCATGCGGAACGAGGGACATTTTATGCGTCCGTTCGAATTAATAGACACTTTCCATGTTTTTTTTTTTTTTCTTTTTTTTTTTTTTTTCTTTCGGGTCGCGATTCGAGAATTAGCGGGGTGGTGGTGGTTGGTTGGTTGCAGCAGCAGGGGGCGCGGTGATGTAATTCATTCATGGATAGTTAGTCGTGCTGGATATCTCTCTCTCTCTCTCTCTCTCTCTCTCTCTCTTTCTCTTAATGCGCGTTATGTCGTAAGTCCTGAAAAAAGTCTCTTTTCGCGAGAAGGAGATAAAGATAGATATATATATATAGAGAGAAAAACACAGAGAGAGAGAGAGAGAGAGAGAGAGAGAGAGAGAGAGAGAAGAAGGGGCCGAGATGAGAAGGAGGAAGTCAAAGGAGAGGGCGATTCTCGTTGGATACTGAAGAGGAGAATAAGAAGAAGAAGAAGAAGAGGAGGAGGAGGAGGAGGAGGAGAAAAAGAAGGCAGAGGGGAAAGGGGATGACAGGAAGCGGAGATAGGGAAACTGTACGGAGGAAAGTAGAAAAAGAAAACGGGGAGGGGGAAGAATCCGAGGGGTTGGAAAAAGAAGGGCGCGTGAAATGCCGGATGACGTGATACGCGATAGAGTGAAAGAGTAAGAAAGAGATAGAGAGAGAGAGAGAGAGAGAGAGAGAGAGAGAGAGATAGTACGGTGCAAGCAAAGAAGATGGTAAAGGATAGAAACATGCGACTGCAAGAAAGAGCCGTCCAATATTTTAGTTTGCGGAACGATCGCGGAACTTAGCGTCCGACCGACCGACCCCACGACCCACCGACCGATCGACCGATCCAACGACCGACCGACCGACCGACCGACCGACCGACCAACCACTTGAAATATCTTCTCACCGAAGGAAAACATTCAGAGTCGGCAAGTGTAACGTGCTGCTGACGTAACCGTAAAAATGGCGCGGGCGTTCGTGCACCGCGCTTCCGTGGGCCAAACCAAAAATTCTTATGCGGGCTGACCACCCTGTTCTCTTTTCTACTGCCGTCACCCTGTCCCGTCCGACTCATCGACGTCTCATACCACTTAAGGATATATATATATATAGCCTTAGGGAAAGGATATATATATATCCTTAGGGAAAGGATATATATATATTTATATATATATATATATATATATATATATATATATATATATATATATATATACATATATATATATCCTTTCAACTATTCTTTTCTTTCCCTTTTTTTCTTCTTTTCTCTCTCTCTCTCTCTCTCCCTCTCTCTCTCTCTCTCTCTCTCATCCTCCTCTCGAATAAATCGAAACGATCGTGACGTAGGAACTCGTCAACTACGAATTAAAAAGATCGTATGGTACAACAAAGAAAGAACGTTTAAACGCTCATCGACGAATCACAATGCGCTACACGTGCATATCTCTTCAATAATATATATATATGTGTGTGTGTGTGTGTGTGTGTATCTCACAGACGACTACGATACCATCGTATGCTTTATATGCCCATATATTCGATGGAAAACCGAACAAATCGTTGATTTACCTAACGCCTAAGCGTTCATCCGAAGTCAGTTTTTGCGAGGCCACACTTTTCGGCACACTAACTTGCAACGACCGAGCCCCAAGGTCGTCTTCTAGACTATCCTTTCTCTTCTTTCGCCCACCCCCTTCTACCACCGCCCCCCCCCTCTCTATCTCTCTCTCTCTCTCTGTCTCTCTCGTTCGATAAGGAACAACGACGTACATTTTAACGACGATCTTTTTTTATCTCCCTATTCGAGTATCGTTGGATATCCGCGATACGAGATTGAGGGAGAGAGCAAGAGAAACAGAGCAAGAAAAAGAGAGAGAGAGAGAGAGAGAGAGAGAGAGATAAAGATAGAGATAGAGAGAGCGTGGCCATGAAATTTCTTAAAACGTCGCGAAATACGTTCGTTGATGTATGAAAATGGTCGGGTAGAAGAGTCGAATCAGCTACCACCTACCCCATCCCTGTCTATTATATACATTCTTCCCCCTCCTCCCCCTCCTCCTCCTCCTCCTCTTCTTCTTCTTCTTCTTCCTCCTCCATACTCGTACTTCCTCTTCTCCCTTTTTCTATCCAGTGACTTTCCACGAAATCGATACGTTCACTTAGTCAGGCGGGCTCCAGGCCGCTCGGAGAACTCGAAGTTTCGATAGATAGAGTATTCGATGCCAGCCCAGGCCAGGCCAGGGTCCGTGAAGGAGGGGGGGAGGAGGAGGAGGAGGAGGAGTAGAATGAGGAGGAGGAGGAGGAGGAGGTTAGGAGGGAGCCTGTTGTAGAGGATCGGTAGCCGTCCTATAAATTCGTCATACTGACAGGAAACCCCCCGCCCCTCTCCCCTCCCCGTGATAGACGCTTATAACTTGGGGGGAAACCATGGACGATCGCGCGAAACGTCAACGTTGGACTCGTCGATGACATTCGTAAGTAACGGACTTAATTACCATTAACGGCATGCTTCTCGATTCACAATTACGTTCGGAATCGGAGACGAACGTTCGTCATAGCCAACGAAACACTTTCCCCTTCTCGATCCTTGAATCTCGTTTAGGACCTTCGACGATCGGATTCGATCTTCTCATCGATTTTGAGAGTTAAGTAAAGCTTAGGTGACTCTCGACGTTAAATAAGTCGAACGATTTCATTCGTTTTATCTTCTTCTTCTTCTTTTTTTTTTTTTTTTGTTTTATTTATTTTTTTTTTTTTTTTCCTTTCGATCCTTCCTCTTCGATCGTCCTCGAACGAAATCCAAGTCGTCGTGATAAATCAGCGAATGAAGAGATCGTACGTACGTAAGTACGTACACAAATACACACGTACACACGTACGTACGATTCGAAAGGTCAGAGTATAGAGAAGGTAGAAACCAAGGTCGATACGTTGTCTCGAGCTGCATTTCTCTAAAGTCAAAACCGAACGACGGATCTCCGAGGACAATGTTGGGTGTAGTGGTAGCGATAGAAGAAGAGCAAGAGGGAGATAGAGAGAGAGAGAGAGAGAGAGAGAGAGAGAGAAAGAAAGAGAGAGAGAGAGAGAGAGAGAGAGAGAGAGAATCGTCTGGTCGGAGGAACGTGCGGGAGGTCGGCGCCGTTCCGGCGCGCCGCGGCGCCACGTGGCCACCTCCAGCTACCAACCCCTACCACCCTTACCACCCCTACCTCTCTCTCTCTCTCTCTCTCTCTCTCTCTCTCTCTTTCTACTACTACCTACCCTACCTACCCGATATCTTCACCCTACCACCTATCTCCCTTTTTGAACACCCCCGCAAACCGCCACGAGCACGACTCTATCACCCTTCTTCGTCCTCGTGTCGAAAGCATCCCCCTCTCCTCCTCCTCCTCCTCCTCCTCCTCCTCCTCCTCCTCTTCCTCCTACTTCTACTCCTACTCCTACTCTTTCTCTTCTTCCTCCTGCTATTCGTTCTCCCTCTCTCACTCTCTCTCTCTCTCTCTCTCTCTCACTCACTCACTCTCTTTCTCTCTCTCTTTCTATCTTCCTTTTTCTATTCCTCTTCGACTCAAACCACTACCATAACCCTTCACGTAGTAGTATAGGTACGAGTAAGACACGATGTATTACACGTACGGTGTCAACGTCTACGTGGGACATCAACCCTTCGAGTAATAGAGATCACGCTAATCCACCCCTCGTTTCTTTTCTACCAAATCTCAGCGTATTGAATCTTTTATTTCGTTTATTTCTACCCTACTCTATTTCTTCTTCTTCTTCTTCTTCTTCTTCTAATTCCTTCTTTTTCCTCTCGGAAGTTGCGACCTCGAAGAGACGCTTCTCTAACTTATTTCTTTTTTCTTCTTATCTTTATAAATACACCCACACACATACACACAGACCGACAGACGAGCATACACACGCATACATTTTTTTTTTCGATGAAAAAATCTTGATCACCGTGGCGAGAGAGAGAGAGAGAGAGAGAGAGAGAGAGAGAGAGAGAGAGAGAGTAGAGCAAGTAGGTTTCACTTGGGTGTATATTGATTATACGCTCATTAATTTCATTGCCTGTTTGAATGGACCTTTGAGAATCTCGTAATTGAGGAATTTGTTAAACGGTGAAATAACAGAGTTTAAGTGTTCCCCTTTTCTAAATATCCATGCGAACGATATAAAGGTGGTTAACGTTCGTCGAAAACGCAACTAAAACTCTTGCCTATAAATTTTCTCACTTCGTTTCGCGTACCTGCATTCCTCCTACCTGCATGCATACATATATATATACGTGTACGCGATAACGTACGCGTGTATACGTATGTATGTATGTATGTACGTATGTATGCATGTATGCAGATGCTGGCGTTGTACGCTTTTTAACGACGCGTATCTCAATCTAATTCAATCGGCCTCGACATTTTTGCACGAGTTTGCTTTATGTCTCTCTCTCCCCCTCTCTCTCTCTTTCTATATAGATATATATGTGTATGTATATATATATATATATATATATATATATATATATATATATATATATATCTCAATTGGCAGATCATACATCGGAAACGTATATATCGAGAGTATTTTTTTTCCATTCCTCGTTTTTAAATTCACATATACGCGTTCTCTATTGCAGATACGCGTTTTGTGTCCCTCCCCCTCCCCCTCCCCCTCCCCCTCCCCCTCCCCCCATTTGTAAATGTGGAGATCTCTCAGTGCATGACGCGCTCGCGCGCTCGGGAGCGAGTGTGTGTCCTGTGTAAATGCCCAGAACGCATAAAAACGACGCTTTTCGAGCGAAAATTAAAAATATTAAAAACTGAGTTCTCTTTCTGCCTGTTTGTATCCTTCTAACACATACACGCACGATACGCAAGCATATCACACTCTCTCTCTCTCTCTCTCTCTCTCTCTCTCTCTCTCTCTCTCTCTATCTATCTATCTATCTGTCTCTCTGTCTCTATATCTATCTCTATTTCTCTAGTTGCCGGAAGAATGGCGTCGCCTACTTTTTTAGATTAAAATCAAACGGTGCTTCGTATATTTGAATCTGTCCTCGATATATCGTATAATATAAATATATATATATATATATATATATATATATATATATATATATATATATATATATATAGAGAGAGAGAGAGAGAGGAAGAGAGAGAGAGCCGTTCCAGAAATTGCCTAAAAAGAAAATGAATTGGAAAAGTTTTATCGTTGATATTTCGAAGGATGAATGATCAGTTATTATGCAACAGATACACACACACACACACACACACACATATATATATATATACACCTTTTTAATCGTCGAACATGTAAAAATAATATAAAATTAAATTTTAATCGATCAATACCGAATGGAGTTTGATAATATAACAAATATTAATGCGTTCGTTTGGTAGCAAGTATTATACCAGTAGATACGTCATAGATAGACGTGTATGAATCTGAGTGGACGATGAGAGGAGGAAGAAAGCTAGAGAGAGAGAGAGAGAGAGAGAGAGAGAGATAAAGAAAGAGATGGATAGATAGATAGAAAGAAAGAATAGGTGAAATCAGAGTGCAGAATCCATTAGCAGGGAGCAGAGGGTATAGTGGCTCGGGTGGTTAGTAGTGGGGTGTAGGGGATGAATGGTGGAGGGGTGCGTTTTCCGATCGACGCGCGATCTTTCATTCTGTAACGAAAACGGAAAAGAGAGACAGAGAGAGACAGACAGAGAGAGAGAAAGAGAGAGAGAGAGAGAGAGAGAGAGAGAGACAGAGAACGGAGGTTGGTCCTTGGACGATGTGTTAGAAAAAGCACACACCACGCGTGTACTGCCGTTCTGCCGTTGTGTGAGTTCCTGCGAGTGCTTATATTTGAGAAACTTTCGGAAAGTGCTCGTATTAGGGATCCACCGCCATTCATTCTTCCTTCTACATTCTACATCGTTCTCGGCCATCTAAATCTATCGGAATCGAGCGATAGGATTCGAGCGAGCATGCTGCAATGTCGCGAGAGATCGGAAAGAAAGGAAAAAATAAAATAAAGAGAGAGAGAGAGAGAGAGAGGATGTGACTGATGTCACGGAATCTTTCCCGTAATGTTTAGAAGAGAATAAATAAAAAAATTAAAAAAATAAAAAAAAAGAAAGAAATAAAGAATGAGGAACATGAAGTCGTCGCGTATCAATTTTTATCGATACTTACGGATTAGTCACGATAACTCAGCGACTAATTGACATTGGTCAATTTTATACATATATATGTATATATATATATATATATATATATATATATATGTGTGTGTGTGTGTGTGTGTGTGTGTGTGTGTGTGTGTGTGTATATTATATATTATATATCGTGAATGTAAATGGTAATACAATGGGTACGTTAGAATAATTCGGTTTTATCGATCGGACGCAAGAAGATAATTACGAAATCGTTGAGGATTAGACGAGGGGCCGGAGAGTGTGGGGTGTGGGAGGAGGAAGGAGAGGGAGAGGAAGAGTTCGGTAGATAAAGGAGATGGTACGAAATGGATAATAAAAAAAAAAAATAAACAGAAAAAAATGAGCATGTATTTGTGGTATGGTCATTGAAATCCCAAAATCGGAAAGCGATTTACTATGGGGAGAGTACTGTTGTTCGTTCCTCTCTCTCTCTCTCTCTCTCTCTCTCTCTCTCTCTCTCTCTTTCTCTCTCTCTGTCCCCTTTCGTATTGGTTAAATCGTTGTTAAAACTTAATCCGTAACGTTCACACAGACTTTTTCGGGATATATATGTATGTATATGTATTTATATATTTATATATATATATATATAAAGTATATCTGTATAAACGCACGATGTTCGATATTACAGGATACTCGAACGCGCTATATCTTATTTTATACAACTTCTCTCCTTTCTCTCTTTTACGAATTTCCCCGTTCCCCCTGCCCAACCCCTCTTCCTTCCTTCCTTCCTTCCTTCCTTCCTTCCTTCCTTCCTTCTTCCTGTCTCCGTATAGCTAAGTGCTTTTCCTTTCAATGGCCAGTCGTCTAAATCGCGACGCGAATACAAACGGTCTTCCTTCTTTGTATTATAGAAGAGATGGAAGAAAAAGAATTTGTGATTGATCTTATTGTTGAAAGTGTGTGTGTGTGTCTGTGTGTGTGTACGCGCGTATTTCTCTGTGTGAGAAGAGTGTTCGTGGCTGCTCACCACTTCCATTACTACTACTACTAGAGATAGATGGATAGATATTTTTTATAATAAACTCGGTGATTGTATTAAAGTCGTCTAAGTAACACACACACACACATATATATATATATATATATATATATATATATATATATTTCTTGTCTTTTAATTTTTTCTTTTGCCTTTTTCTCTTTTCTCTTTGTCTCTTCCATTGAATTATATTAATTTTTCTATGAATGAAGATAATAGTAAAGGCCGTATGAAAGGAATTAAATTGAACGGACATACGTTGACGTTCAATTTATTCGTAATAAATAATTCTTCGTAGTATTTAATTCGAATGTTATTAAGGACAACGAAATTATACGGATCGATTGAAATTGAATGGATCCACGATTTATAATCGTCGGCCGAATCCATTCAACGGATAATAATTATTGTCTCGGATGGGATAATTGGAATTATATCGGCAACGTAATGGTAAATCTTCAGGAGCGCGGGAGTTGGGAGGGAAAGAAGGGGGAATTGAATGATCTCGTTCCGGGTTAAAATGAATATCGAACAATTGGATTTGCGTTAATTAGAGACGGGAAGAAACGAAGGCATACGGTTCGAATTATTTCATACCTTACATAGGCAAAACTAATTCGAGTTTCTATTTCGAGTCGTTTAAATATCGCTGGTTACCTTTTAATATTTCGACGGCTAACCTCGTGAACGTTTCTTCGTGAACGAAGGATGACAATCCTGTGACATATACGGGATCGTCTTTGAGAGTAAAAGAAACGTGGTTACAGATTTACTCAATTAATCGCGCCTCGTTTTCATTCTCTTTTTTATTTTATTATTATTATTATTATTAGTATATTTCGTTTTTATTTTTCGTTGGATGAGAAAGTTTCGTCGTTGAAATTTTCGGAGTTCCATGTGAATCGAGGAACGAAGGTAGTGTCATTCTCGATGGTTTCTACGTAATAATAATAATAATTAAAAAAAAAAAAAATACAACGAAAGAATTATTCAGACTCGAGAAACGTAACGAAACGAAACGAAACCAAAACGAGACGCGTCGTTTCTAAACGCAGAAATTATTCGTCGTTGGTTCCTAGCCAAAGAAAAGTGTGTAGTAGGCGGAGGGACATTTGGTGTTAGACCCGGGTATACGTATATATATATATATATATATATATATATATATATATATATATATATATATCTATGTGTACGATCTCTGAATTTCTTCTCCCCCTTATCTCCTCTCTACCCCTCCATTCCACTCCACTCCACTCCACTCCACTCCTCTCCTCACCACTCCCCCATGTCTCAGCCCTTTCAATTTTTCTTTGTAAAGTCGGTAAAAATGACTTTTTCTCTTTCAACCTATTTCGCGCGTGCACGTGTGTATATTCGTAGTTTAAAACCTTTCGCGAGAGCCCGAGGAAAATGGCGCGACGCGCTTGACCGACCGGTAAATATTAGCCGGACGAGCCACACTTATTCTTCCCTGTCTCAGCGCGTTCCAGTGCTCATAAACAAAGTAATGACGTGCCAAACGTAAAACCCAATTCCCGGATTTCGAACGAACCCCGTCCGTCCGTCTCTCTTTCTCTTTCTTTTTTTCTCTTTTCTCCATTTCTATCTATATCTCTCTCTCTCTCTCTCTCTCTCTCTCTCTCTCTCTCTCTCTCTCTCTCTCTCTCTCTCTCTCTCTCTCTCTCTTTCTCTCTTTCTATCTATCGTTCTCTCTTTATTCCCGTCTTCCTACACTTTCAACTATACGAATCGTATAGGTACATACGTATATATACATATACATATTACATATACATTTACATTTACATTTACATTTACATACATACATACATACATACATACATACATACATACATACATACATATATATATATATATATATATATATATATATATATATATGTCTGTACGCGTGGGTTACGCGAAAAGTGCTACGATAAAAGCGAACGACGATGGTTGGCGTGCATGTAAATCACGTTTGGTAGAAAGAGAGAGAGAGAGAGGGGGGGAGAGAGGGGAGGGAGGGGTTCGGTTTCGTTTCTATTCCATCTCTTTTCCACGAGTAGGTAGGTGTATATATCGAGTTCTTTCTAAACAATGCTTCCGTTCGAACGCTCCGCTTGCTCCCCTTCTTCTTCTTCTTCTACTTCTTCTACTTCTTCTACTTCTACTTCTTCCCTTTTTTCTTGCTTCCCATTCTCCTCCCCCAACCTTTTTCGTCCCATTCTTATTCCTCTTCGACTCCTTCTTTTTCTTCTTCCAACCTCTACCACCACTTCTTTATTTCTCTCCCCTCCCCCCCCCTTTTTTTTTCTCGAACTATTCCCCCTCCCTTCTTCTCTCGTCCCCCGTTTTCTTTTTTTTTTTTATTCTCGTTCTTCTTATTCTTCTTCTTATTACTCTTATTCTTCATCGTTTGCTTCTTCGTTCGCATCTTTGTCGTACGATTCTACCGTGGGTGGCGAGGGCGGGAGGCGGGGGAGGGACGTCCGGTTACGACTTACCGTTAAACAAATCGAGCAAAAGGAAGAAAACTCGGAACTCCTTTCTAAAATTTCTCTCATTTCCGTTCTTATTTTTCGTTTTCCACCTGGTTCTTCTCGTTCCTTTCCCCCCCCCCACTCTCTTTCCCTCCCTCTTCTCTCTTCCTTTCTTTCTTATTTCTTTTCTCTTCTTTCATCGTCCTCCCTCGTCATCCTCGCTTTTATTCGATTAGTCTGGGAGGTGGTCCAAAAACAAAATTGTTGGATTAGAAACATCATTTAATCGTTCTCTGATATTTATATTTATATATATATAAATATATATATATATATTTTTTTTTTTGTAATATAAACTTTTAACATTCGACGTACGTAGATCCGACGACCATCTAAAAAAAAAAAAAGAAGAAATAAATAAAATTAAATTAAAAAAACGTGCACGATCTTTTCAAGAACCTAATCGATATTAATGTCGTTCATTGCGTGTAATAGAGAGAAATATAATCTAACTTTTGTTATCGACAGGACGGAATCGTTTTTGATTCCTGGTTGTTTGTTTGGTTGGTTGGTTGGTTGGTTGGTTGGTTGGTTGGTTGGTTGGTTGGTTGGTTCGGTAAGTTTGACGTAACGTGGAACGTAGTCGGAAGTTTGGTAAATCTGTTTTGGGTGTTTGCACAAGTGGTGGCTTCATACTTTTTTGCGAAAGCCCGTGACTAATAATACGTATGTATATCGATACAAATAGAATTCGATAATTGACTGACTTCAATCGAACTTGACTTCAATTATCATTCGATAATTGAATTGACTTCGTAGGAACGAGATACCCCGCCGAGTAAAAGGCGTTTACGCGAATGCGAGGTGACTCGGCATTTTTCTTTATTTCTTTATTTATTTATTTATTTATTTTTTTTTTTCTTTTTTCCTTCAAGAGTTAGAACAATAACGACAATCCGGCTACTATATCTGTATGTGTGTGTATATATATATATTTTTTTTCGCAGATGTGCATTAAAACGATCATAGAACATCGAAAAGCTACGCACTTTTATTTCTCAAAGATCCGCAATTTTTTCACGGTCGTGGAAATTTTTTTCCTTCCTTCCTTCCTTTTTTTTTTTTTTTTCTTTATCTTCCCTTTTTACCACGACGGCAGATATCAAGCGTCCGTTTGTTTTCAAAGAAGTAAACAAAGGACAAAATAATGACTCGACCGTAGCGCGTGTACCGCTATCGACGAAGTGAAAATCATTCGAATTAATCGACGACGATAATTTTTTTCCTCTTCTGCTTTATTTCTTTCTTTTTCTTTTTATTATTATCATTTTTTTTTTTTTTTTTCTTTGCATCGAGTAACAACGACGCGCCATGAAATTATTCGAGAATGGCCGAAGAGATAAAGGCATTTATATATCGATCGCTTTAACGAATCGATTCGTTAATATTTCTAACGTCATTCGTAACGTCAGATTGGATCACTTGGTAGAAAGGATTCGCCGAGTTATTTAAGATCGATGATTCGATCATCGTTATCGGAACTTCAACGTTGAGGAAGATTACCGAAATAATTTGCTTTTTTCATTCTACGAGATACGTAAACCCAGATAAAACAATGTCAATCGTTAACGTGAGAACGACGGTGTCTCTTTTATTATGTTTTTTTTCCTTTTTTTTTTTTTTTCTTCATCATTTTTCTTTCTTCTTATCGATACCGCAAACGTCGTATCGCGTAGATAAACACACCTAACGCGCGACTGATAATTAATACGATTACGAATGATCCGTCATTTTTATGTTTCAGACTGTCCAATTGTCGAGGATGCAAGGATGGATCGAGCACTTGTGATAAGATGTAGACATAATTATACCAGACCACGACGATACGCATACTTCAAAAATACTATATTACGTTAGTGCAATTATTGACGCGAGGAATAATTAACGGCAAGAGAGAGAGAGAGAGAGAGAGAGAGAGAGAGAAAGAAATATGGAGAGAGAGAGAGAGAGAGAGCGTATCTATCTCTTCCACCCTTCTCCTCCTCCTCCACCTCCTCCTCGTCCTTGTCCCTCTCCTCCTCCACCTCCCCCTTTTCATCCTGCTAGTCCTTCTCATCTTCGTCCTACTCGTCCTTTTCAAGAAGAGAAAGATAGTTGGATGCTTGAATGAAAAGAAGAAATAAATAAATAAATAAATAAATAAGTATATAAGTAAATAAGTAAATAAATAAGTAAAAGGCAGAGTAGGCAAGAGGAATGTAAGGTAAAGAGTGAGGGAGAGAGAGAGAGAGAGAGAGAGAGAGAGAGAGAGAGAGAGGAGGGATTTATTCTTGACGTGACGGCAAAACAAAAAAAAAAAAAGGAAAGAAAAGAAGAAGAAAGAACGAGAGATATATTCCAATGCGATTCAATCGATCAAAATCAATCGATTAATCTCCTCGTACGTTATTATCCTCGAGGATATATATATATGTTCGATATTTGTAATTTTATGAGAGACAGGGTAGATTGTCCTTTCTCTATATGCCTTCTCTTACTTTTGCTTTTCATTCTTTTATTTTCTTTTCGTTTTTTTAATTTTCTTCTTTTTTTTTTTTTTTTTTTTTTTTCAATTTACCATTTCTCTTCGCTCCCCCTATCCTCCCCTTCCTCCGCCCCGATTTGGACGACGGAGAGAAACAGAGAGAGAAAGAGAGAGGGATAGAGTGAGAGCGCAAGAGAAAGAGAGAGAGAGAGAGAGAGAGATGAAAGGATGAAGAAGTAGAAGTAATTAGAAAATATATTTATAATGGATAATGTGACACGGTGTCAATTAGGAAAATGATAAGATGAATAAGAAAAAAAGAAAAAAAAAGAAGAAGTGCACGCGACATTTTTCAATCGAACTCTCTCCCCCGCCGACTTTTCGCCGTACGTACAACGATCTCTGTCATCTTTTAAGAGGTAACCTCATAGTGTTCTAAGAAACGCACGCTACATAAATATATAAATAAATAAAAATATTATATACATACATACATATATACATATATATATATATATATATATATATATATATATATATATATATATAAATAGATGTTAATACAAATATAAATAGGAATGGAAAAATATACGATGTGTGTGTATATATATATATGTGTGTTTGTGTATGTATGTGACTATATATATATATATGTGTACATCGATATATACCTATATGCGTAATTAATATTATATACGAGATAGAAACAGCGTGTATGTGTGTATGTACGTATGTATGTATGTATGTATGTATGTATGTGTGCGTGCGCGCGTGTGTGTGTTGAGAGAGAGAGAGAGAGAAAGAGTGTATAACGGATGTTTACTTAGAAAAAGGGCGCTACACGTTATAAATATTATATACACGAAGAGATCACACATATATGTAGACGCACACGGAAACGCATGCTTACGATATTATAGAAAGAAATATAAATATAAATATACTATATAGAGTATCGTACGTTCGTTAGTGTTAGGTACAGCATATATATATATATATATATACACACATATATATATAATATATATATGTATAATCATATATAGGTATACGTTCATAAATTAATCATAAATATTCATATATGCGCGAGACGTTTATGTTTATATATATACATATATATATATATATATATATATATATATATATATATATATATATATATACATAAACACACATACATATAAATATAGAGTTAATACGTACGTAAATGTATATCCTTAGTTTGTATTTGTTAGAAATATGAAAGGAAAGAGTGGATAAGTAAAGCGGTATACACATACATATATATAAAAGTTGTTACGAATAGAAAGGAAAAGGAAATGGTTTAAAGAATCATCATTTTATTAGTCGATCATCGCTAATCGGACGACCAAAGCAACGAGAAAACGCACACGAAGAAGTTCGTCGTCGTCTAATGATTCTCTAATCTATTCTATCGATTATCAAGTGGAATGAAAAAAAAAATAATCTAAATAACAAAAGAACGACCCTGCCAAGAGAGAGAATGAGAGAATGAGAGAATGAGAGAATGAGAGAATGAGAGAGAGAATTTGCGACTCCATATATTGTGATGCTTCATTTAGGTAAATAAAAAATAAATACAATAAACTTCTTGATTCAATTTTTGTTGAGACGGATAATAGGAAAAAAAAAAAAAACAAAAAAAAAAAA
>OU426997.1:7021330-7023830 GCA_911387935.1 Dolichovespula saxonica
TAATCTTTCCTCCTTTCATTTTCTTTTTTTCCTATTTCTTTCCTTTCTCTCTCTCTCTCTCTCTCTCTTTTCTTTTTTTCTTCTTCGTCTTTTTTCATCCCTTTCGAAGATATTAGTCAGTTTCATAGATCGCTATGCTTTTCGGTTTCGTTGGTTTACGTTTGAAACGAAGTAACATTCAAAATCGGCGATTAGAAAATTCGAACAGACATTTAATTCGTTTCTCTTTTGCGAGGAAAAATAATCGATTTTTTCTTTTTATTTATTTTTTTTTTCTTCTTTCAAAAAACAATTCGTTTCATTCATCGATTTTGTATATGATCGATACAATCGATTAAGAACCATTTAACGTGTCTTTTTTTGTTCTTTTTTCTTTACGTACACACACGCACACGTACGTACGTACGCATGCAAAATTTTTGCGCGTTGGAAAGATTAAATCTTAAAGAGAAATGAAGCTTGCCGTGGCATTTGGCGTGAGAATTTTTAATTAAACCGTCGTAATGGACGTTAGAAAGTAAATAGATACATCTATTTCGAAGAATACATATATATTTATATATTGTATGAGCGAAGCTTCGATAATATTGGGTCGTTCATCGTTCGATTAAAGCTGTTAATCGCAGGCCAATTATGGTTTACAATAATAACGGAGAATATATTTGAGAAAAAATATACGAATATATTTAAAAGATATTCAAACATAGATTCTCTATTTCATCCATTTTGGACGTATCCCATGTGTCGTCTCAAAAACCATGGCTTTTCGCTCAAATTATAAACGAATCGTTTCTCAGATAATTCGAACGCGTGATCGTAGATATATCTGATACCAACGAGATAATTGGGCGATTAAGTTTATATTATAAATCTGATAACTCGTATCTCCAATAATTAATATTATTATATCTACGTGATTTAATTTTACGCGTACGTGCGAGATCTTTCGATAAATATATTTCTCTCTATAATAAATTAATATTTAAACGTATAGTACATACATTCGCTTAAACATAACGTGGTTCGAAACGCTCGAGAAACTTGCAATGATCTTAAGTTAATATTTCAAGAGGCCAATTACAGGCTATTGAGTTATTTTCGAAGGTTCACCATATAACCTCTCGAGAATGGCTCTCGGTCGTATTTTAATTTTACCATGTTGTCACTTAAAATGCACTTACGGCGATGGCTGTATGAATGTCGATTTAAGAAATTGAAACGACGTAACATTTCGTCTACGATTTCACATGGCCGTTCTCACGCGTACGCGAATAGGTTTTTATTTCATATTTTATGTTTTCTCACTAATAGAAACGAGTCATAAATTTTTCGCCTTTTTCTTTTCCAAAGTTCAAAATTTTCGAATAATATTCGTAATTTCACATTAATAGGTTCGAATGTTACATTAAAGTCGAGACATAAATCTTTGACGTTTTGCCTTTATAAAATTCAATCGCAAAGTCATAATTTTATTTTAATAAAACCGATTTCTATATTAAAGTCGACTCGTACATTTTTCACTTTTTTTCTTTTCTTTTCGAAAGTTCGATTAAATTCATAATTTTTTCTTTCCCTTTCTTCTTTTTCTTTTTTTTTTTTTTTTCCTTATAAAATCAAGTTCTATATTAAAGTCTTATAGTTGCGAAACGTAGAGGATACGGCGTCGATCGTGGAACCAATGAAAAGTGCATTGAACCAAAGTGCAGAGACGAAGTTGAAACGAGTAGACAAGGAAAAAGGGGACCTAAGTCTAATATATATCGAATATAATATATTTTATTTTTATTATTGTCATAACTAGTGTATTTCGTATTTCGATAAAATTTAGTATTAGAAAGATTATAGTAACGATACGGCAATTGTGTCTGGGCTATTGAAACTGCACTGAATGAAGGTGCACATTTTGCCACGCGTCACGGGAGAAGAATATTAGTTCAGATTATAATCGAGAATTTCTAATTTTCTTTATTTCTTTTATATTTCAATTAAATTAAATTCAAAATTTTATTTTTCACAAGCAATCTATATAAATATATAATACATATTATTTATTTCTTTTCTTTTTTTATAAAATGAAGTTATACCGGAGTCATTAAATTAGGTCGTTTTAAACGTATATAAAACGGGAATTGCGGAGAACTCCGGAATTTCATTTGGTGAATGTGCACATGAGGATGAAATAAGCACATTTAAATACATACTTTTCACATTCGATATAATTAATTCGATATAGATTTCGAAGTTAAATTAACGAACGGGAACGTAGAGATTTGTACGTGATAAACGCAGATTAAGGAAACGACGATTTAATAATTCATAGATACGAAAGGATCTTGCAATATTGTTGAAATAAAATCTATCGTGAGAAATTAACGTAGATTTCAATTCGGATAAGGGGAATAATTAGTAAATAAGATTATTTTAACCGATATATTTATATAATTTGAGACGATAAATTTGAGCGATAAAACATTCCTAGCAACATTACGAGGATAGTGAG
>OU426997.1:7028830-7031330 GCA_911387935.1 Dolichovespula saxonica
CGACGAATGCTAGTACGGGATAAAGGTGAGTAATGCATTCACAAAAAGATCGCGCGATCTTTCGATCGTCTAATTTGTATCGTTATGTATATTTATACATTTATACGTACGTACATATATATATACATACATATATATATATATATATATATATATATATATGTATACACACACACACACATATGTATAATGTATAATATATATAATATATATGTATATATATATTCTTATATATGTGTATATATATATGTATATATATATATATATATATATATATATATATATTCTTTATCGCGATTGAAAGAAAATTTATTTTTCATCAATCTTAGAAATGTCTATCGACGTTACAGATATAAAATCGATTTCCCGACACACCCGGCTCGTATATCGAGCATACCACGAAACGATACATATATTAGTATATTACAGACTCTATAGTTCTCTATCTCTCTTCCTCTCTCTCTCTCTCTCTCTCTTTTTCTCTTTCTTCCTCTCCCTCGCTCCTTTGTTATCCGTCACACATAAGTAACATTCCTATAACGTTTATGGTACATCATCATGGAACAATCGTGAAATACCTAGTATACACATGTAACGAGTTTTTCTTTTTTTCCCTTCTTTTTCCTTCCTTTTCTTTTCTTTTCTCTTTAATTAGCGTTAGATACGAGATAATAGTAGCGATATTACATTCGAGTCGATTGCTACGCCCGGTCTTTTAATATCCTTCCATTTGCTCGGATCACAATTAAGCGTTCCACCGAATAGAAGGACTCTCTAAGCTTTACGACCCCTCCGCTATAATTCGTCCTGTACAGACGAATAACAGACGAATACGGGAATGGAATTAATTTATGAATTCTCGACTTCTCTCTCTCTCTCTCTCTCTCTCTCTCTCTCTCTCTCTCTCTCTCTCTCTCTCTCTCTCTCTCTCTCTCTCTCTCTCTTTCTCGGAGATGTTCTATTATCAATGGAACGTGCGGGGTGGATTTTAGAATCATGAGAATTAAAACGGTACACGCCTAGCAACGATTTATCGTTTTATATGGCGATATAGATTAATTATCATCAATGACAAATTTATTGTTCAATATTTTTTTTTAATAGTTAGCAATTTACTTACACGACACTAACAATTTATTTATTTATTTATTTTTTTAATTTTATTTCATATATATGTATGTATATGTGTATGTATGGATGTATGTATGTAAAATCTCGATTATCAAAAATATCTGTGTGTGTGTGTGTGTGTGTGTGTTTTTGTCCATTAATCGTCGAAGAATTGTTAAAGACCGATGGTAGATCGATGATGATAATAAATCGTTTATAATTGAAAATGGGAATGCATGTCGTGTCTAACGGTTATAGGTAACGACGGTAATGTTATTGACAGACTCTCTTATCAAACTTCGATGTCTTTGATCTTCAAACTGGATAGACTCCGATGATTACTATGAAGTCGTTGCCACGATACCGAAATGGAAACCCCTTCCCCGCCCATCCTCCCAACGCCCCGCGTCTTGTATTCTCACTTCAACGATATTCTTAGAGTCTACCTTATAGTTAACTCTACTTCCCTTTTCTCGAAAGCTTTTAATAAGTTTCTTAAGGAAAGATGAAATCTTAGTTAGTTGCGCTAAATTCGAATTCGCAAAGTTATAGATACGTATATATATATATATATATATACATATATATAATATATAATATATATAATATATAATATATATAATATATAATATATATAATATATAATATATATAATATATAATATATATAATATATAATATATATAATATATATATACGTAATAGAAGGGCTCGAATGTTTAAAGGTGTCATCATTAACATAGATCGAGAAAGTGTTAAGAAACTTTATATTTTCTTTCTTTTTTTCTTCTTCTTTCTTTCTTTTTCTTTTTTCTTTTCTCTTCTTTTTTTTTTTTTTTTTACTTTAATACTCACTCCCTTAGTCACGTTCATTTTTAACTCTTAGAAAGAGTTACTTTCAAAAAGAATATTCTCGACTTTTCCCCACTTTATTCCCATCCTTCTCGCACTTTCGACCCTAAGCGAAAGATAAATGCGTATGCATAATTAATGAAATATTTCGTATAATAACCTCATACATACATACATACATATATACATATATACAATACATACGTACGTACTTACATACGTAAGTACGCACGTAGATGTGTAGATACATACGAGATGTTTCGTGAAAGATCGTATATAAAATAAAAAGAAAAATAAAAAAAATACATAAAATATAACAAATAAAAAAAAGAACAATAACTGACTCTTATAATTTTTCTTTTTTTTTTTTAATCGAAAATATATAATCTTTTTATCTTTCTCTTTCTATAAATTTATACTGGTTGGACCCGAAAGTAGTTCCTAGATGATTTCAAAAATTACTCAATTATTTTTCTCGCGATATTTTTTTATGAGTGGGCGGAGGGAGGGAGGAATGTTAATTACTTCGTCGTTATTCA
>OU426997.1:7038830-7058729 GCA_911387935.1 Dolichovespula saxonica
TTCATTATTTCCCCCCCCCCCTTCTTTTTCGTCCTTTCGTTTTTATATTTTATTTTACCTTTTTTTTTTTTTACTTTGCTTTATCTCTCACCCTTTCACTTTACATTTCTCGTTTGCGCTTTGAAGAGGGCGAACGGTGTTCTCATTTTTCTTTACCTTTTTTTTTAATCGCGCTATCCTCGAAATTTCCAACGGAACAATTGTCTTCGATTTAGGGGTGAAGAAAGAAAAAAAAAAAAATAACGTAGAAAGAAGGAGGAACGGAATGGAAAAGGCAAAGGATCGAATTATTCAGTTCCGATTAAAATGGTGCGAAGTGTGTCGCGAGGTGATACAGATGACTAATATACGTCGCTATTTATCATAACTCCGGGTACGGAGAAGGGGTGAGGGTGAAGGGTGCGAAAGGTACGAAGAAGGGTTGTTTTAGTTGAAATGTGAGACCAAGCGAGAAAATGTAACTATCATTTTCCTTGATGTATTAGGAACAATGTTTTGCCCTTAACGTTAAGATACGTCTCTTAAGAGGACAATAGGGTGCATTTAACAAAAGGAGAGAGAAGAGAGACAGAGAGAGACAGAGAGACAGAGAGAGAGAGAGAGAGAGAGACGGACAGATAGACAGAGAGACAGATAGATAGACTGAGAGGTCTCTTTGGGATGCTGTAAAGATTCATATATAGACGTGTTCTTATATCATCCTACGTCAAATACGAGAGATAGAGAGAGATAGAGATAGATAGAGACACAGAGAGAGAGAGAGAGAGAGAGAGAGAGAGAGAAACTAAGAAGATGGAAGGAAACATATATCGAAGGAAGTATCGAAGAGATGAGACAATAGCTTTCAAGATTCTTCGAGTACCGTTGTTGCACCTGTCGTGAAAACATTTCTCTCTCTCTCTCTCTCTCTCTCTCTCTCACACTCTCTTTCTCTCTCTCTCTTTCTCTCTCTTTTTCTTACACTCAGCCATAGGACAAAGATACACACACACACACATACACACCAGAGTTCTATTTCCCCATATATAGTTTCTCCATTTCTCCTTTTGGCGAACCGATGCATTATTGCATTTCGTACGTATGTACATACGTACATACATACATACATACATACATACATACATACATACATACATACATACATATGTACCCTTGGATACATCTCCAAAGACGTTTCTAACGTTTATAATCAAGATCACGTTTGATTTCCGTCCAAACGTCCAATCTTTTTAGTTCCGTTTTGTTTTGCTTTGTTTTGTTTTGTTTTGTTTCTCTTTCTTTTTCTTTTTTTTTTCCTATTTTTTTTTCTCGTACAAGATTGGATTCATCGATCGCCTTTTTTCTGTATTCTATTTTTCTTTTTTTCTTTTCTTTTTTTACTTTTTCCTTTTTTGTTCCTCTTCCATCGCGTGAACACGCGATTTGCCTATCTGCAATACGTAATGTACGAACGAGGACGCTTTTATTGCTATCCTTGACACACACACCACACACACACACACACGATATATATATATATATATATATATATATATATTCACTTATTAGATATATTACCATGGATTAGCATGATTTACGGTCAGGTGAGAGACAAGTTCAAACGCGTAGACTTGTTTTTCTTTTCTCTCTTACTCTCTCTTTTTCCGTTTCTTTTTCTTTCTCACTTTTTTTTTTGTTTTTTTTTTCTCTCTCTCATCATAAACGTTCCTTTGATATTTATTACTTTTTTCTCTTTTCTTTTTTCTCTTTTTCCTTTCTTTTTTTTTTCTGTTTTTGCTATCTCTCGTACGTGTCACAAGAAATCGACAGTATTGTGAAATCTCTCTTTTTTTTTCTTTTTTTTTATCTGTCGTTACTTCGCGACACCGCGTGCATGATAAAATTGTCATTGAGTAACTTTTGAAACAACGTCGGACGAGAATTAATTTTAAATATATAAATTATGTATAGACTCTATAGTCTTTACGTTGCCCAAGGACGTCGAAAAAAAAGAAAAGGAAAAAAAGAAAAAAAAGTAAACGTCGAACGATTAAAATTTCCACGGCCGAGAGGCCAATCGGTTGATTCGCGAACGATATCAGAGGATAATTACGAGAGACAAGTGTTTTCTCGATAGATAAATTTCAACGATTTTTGGTTATATAACGCGACGTACTAAAAAAAAAAAAAAAAAAAAAATGGAGACGATTATGAGATTTTTTGTTTCTTTTCTTTTTTTTTTTTTTCGTTTTTTTCCTCTTTTTTTTTTTTATCTGTACTCATAGCGCAGACGTAGCGACACGTTATTAAGGTTATTTAATTTAATATTTCAAATACATATTTATGTATAAATATATATATATATATATATATATATATATATATATATATATATATATATATATATATAAATATATATTTTTTTTTTCTTTCGTAAACAGCGACTACGCGCTCTTTATGGTTCAAAAATAATCAAACATTGTCGATTGCTTAGAATTTTTTTTTTGTTTTTGGAGAAGAAGCCGATCAGCTGATTAGCGAACGATATCATAAGATAGTTCTATAGTTATCGGATACTAAGTTTCTTCGTTAATAAATTTTAACTTTTTCTTTTTCTATACACACACACACACACACACACACACACACACACACATATATAATATACCGGAGATAATAGAACGTTCGAAAAAGCTCTGCGAGAATGATTTCGAAGATTACGCAAAATGATTAGGTGCGACCATAGAGAAAGAGAGAGAGGGAGAGATAGATAAATTGAGAGAGAGAGAGAGAGAGAGAGAGAGAGAGAAATCCTATTTGCTTTCGGCAGGCCACGACGTGGTACGTGATCGTCCGTTGGAAGGATGCATTTTCGAATGTATGTACAATGTGGCTGATTGGGACGGGAAACGTTTGCAAGCTCTTAAACGTTGAATGGCCTCGTTATCGACTACGACGACGACGACGACGACGACGTTGACGTTGACGACGACGACGACGAGGACGAGGACGAGGACGAGGACGACGATGTTGAGGAGAGAGAGAGAGAGAGAAACGAAGGACGACAAACGAGATGAGGAGATAAATACAAGTAAAACGAGCTTTGAAACTTTCGTTTGATTCAACTTTACATCGTCGACTCTCTCTCTCTCTCTCTCTCTCTCTCTCTCTCTCTCTAACTTTCTCATTCATTTTTCTATCCTTTTATTTATTTATATATATATATATATTTTTTTTTCATATTTTTATTCATTTATGTTTTTTTCCTTAATTCTTTTTTTTCCCTACTTTTTATTTTTTTCCCTCTCGCTACTACGAGTCCTCCATTTCACCCTTTTTTTTTTTTTTATTCTCCATCTTCTCTCTCTAACTCTCTCTCTCTCTCTCTCTCTCTCTCTCTCTCTCGTGTGCGTCTCTTTTGGCTCTTGGCTCTTGCGCGAATCTTCGCAAGTAGAAAAAAGAAAAGGAAAGAAAAGAAAAAAGAAAAGAAAGGAAAAAGGAAGAGATAAGAAAAAGAAGAAGAAACTCTTAACTTACTTTAACGTTAAGTTTCGAATTCGTTCGCACTCGGAAAAACCCTCCTCCCCCTCCCCCTCCCCCTCCCCCCATGCAATTTTCTTCCCGATAGTTTTACCAGAGTGGTATCTCCGCCATTCGATAGATCGAAGAAAGATGATTCGAAGGAGGATTCGACGAAGATCGGAGAGAATTGTATCTTTGAGGAAGATGGGATTTACCTTTTATTTTTTTTCCCTTCTTCTCTTTCCTTCCTCTTTCCTGTTCTTTTTTTTTTTCTTCTACGATCGCAAAAGGAACACTCCGACGTTTCTAAGAATTTGATAATCTTTTTTTGGACGAATTGAGTTAAATCGATTTATTACATATGTTACACACACGCACACACACACACACACACACATACATACATACACATATATATATATGTGTGTGTGTGTGTATATGCGTATATGCATGTACATATACACATAAATAATATTAATATATTACACTCAATCGAATAGCACTATCTATATCACATATTAGGGAGCTGCAGAGATATATTATCGTCTACATACAAAAAAAGAAAAGAAAAAAAAAAAAGGACCTTCGTTATTAGAATTAGTCATTGGAAGAACGTTCAGCGTTCGTAATAATACATCGTATTTTGTACGTAATTTTTTTTTCTTTCTTTCTTTTATACATACATACATATATACATATGTATATATATATGTATATATAAAATGTTTATATATATAGTATATATTAAAATATATTAGACTATACGTATACTTAGTGTTAGTTATCTCCAAGCGCGGCAGTATATGAGAAATTTGATCGCGAGCCAATACTAATTATCGATCGCTCATACGTTCGAATTTATTTTTCCATTCGATCATGCGAGGACGTCATTCTGAATGTTTTCTTTCTTTTTCTTTTTTTGTTGTCGTCATTAAAAAAAAATCTCTTTTTCTTTACCTTTTCTCTCGAAACGAGAGATCGATAATGGGGGAAAGTAAAAAAAAGGGAACAAAGGAAAGAAGAGAATAAGAAAAAGAAAGGTAAGGAACAACGAAAGAGAAAACGAAAGAAGTAAAGATCGATAGAAAATAAGAAGAAAAAAAAAAAAAAAAAAATAAGGGAAAGAAAAAGAAGAGTGACGAAGAAAGGGAAGTCGCGTTCGTACGCTTTCGACTTCGAATTTAACAAACTTCGAGTGAGTTAGGTGGGTGGATTGGTGGATTGGTGGATTGGTGATGATGGTGATGGTGGTGGTAGCGACGGGAGGGGGTTGGCGGAGCGGGGAAGGGCGTGGGGTCACTCAATTATAGTCGTTCTCAATCTGCGTATCGTAAAATCTCGCGACCTCTTCTTTCGCAGCATCCAAGATGGTTCCTCTGCAGGGATTTGGATCCCAATTCACTCCGGGACAACCGAGCGATTCGAAACACGTGACGCGACGATTCGTGTTAGTTGGACAGCAATGAACTATGGCCCAAACGCAGGAGTTCGGAGTTCGAACGTACGGCTGATTCATCGGATTTGTGTCCTGCGAACGAAGCAAAAAAAAAATTATGAAATTAACTCTTTTTTTCTTTTTTATTTTTTTTTATATATAACATTAGCGCACGAACGTCGAGGAACATTTTCGGACTTATAGAGTGAAATTTCTATGTCGAAGGATACTTTCTTCTTAATTTTTTTTTTTTTTCTTTATCGTAACAAATCTCTCTCTCTCTCTCTCTCTCTCTCAATCTTCTGTGTGTTAATAATGCATACGTAATCCGTTAAACTATCGATCGTTCGTTTTACGTCAATATTATCAATGAAAGTATCCAAGAGGATGAAAAATCGTTGAGTTTCTATATCGTTCGGGATAGGTCGATCATAAATCTTAGCAAACGTTTCTATTGATAGATGGATATATATATATATATATATATATATATATATATATATATAAACGTGAACGTAAGAGGTTCGGACGTGTATCAGGTAAAGTTTGAAATCGGTAGTACATCCGATTGTTAGGGCGCGAACTATGGTTGTCTATGGTTGTATCAACGATTACACAGGACAGGAGCGTGAAACGGTTTGACGGACAACAAATGGTTGATGGCTCACCGGGAAATTGAACCCGTTTTCAAAGCCCATCCTCGACCCGATCGTCGGCCTTGAATGGGGCAAGGATCCTTTGGATTGAATTATTATCCTAGCGCTAACCGGTAACGCGTTCAATCTGGCTTCTTCCTGACGTCTATGTTGTTCGCTCATTATTCTTCTGTTGTCCTCCCTTTCCCATTGGGCTTTGGCGCTATCGATAAAAATTAAAAAAAAAAAAAAAATATATATATATATATATATAAAAGAACGAATAAATATATCTTTGCGTCATTCGACGTACCATCAACACGACGATCATAATTGATATATAAAAATACGACGATACGACGATCATAATTGACATATAAAAATACGATAATACGACGATCATAATTGATATATAAAAATACGACGACACGACGATCATAATTGATATATAAAAATACGATTATCATCGTGTGAGATAAAAGATGTGTCATTACTTAGACAATCTGTCAGACGATATATTCTCTCTCTCTCTCTCTCTTTATATATATATATATATATTTATTTATCTCACCTGTTCTCATGCTGACGTCGGGCGTTTTGTCGTGCAATAATATCAAGTCTCCTTTTCTCTTGTTCCTCCCTGATCCTTTCCCGTTCCCTTTGTTGTTCGCGCAGTTGTTCCACGCGACGTAACTCGGTCCTCCTACGGTCCTCCATCAAATTCTCCAAAACCGGAGGAACGGGAGCTACGTTGGCCGTCGTAGGTCTTCCGTCTTTGGCCACGACGGACGTCGTCGTACCGCTTCTTTCCCGATTCACCATCTCCCGAGTCCTTCTATCCTCCTCCAATCTTATCGCCTCCAGCCTCTTTCTTTCCTCCTCGTATCTTCTCGCCTGTTCCCTCCTATACTCGGTCTCTCTCCTACGTTCCTCCTCCTTCAATATCCGCCGTTTTCGTTCCTCATCCTCCCGACTCCGTCGTTCGGTTTCCTCGGTCGCCTCCTGTCTCCTCCTAGCCTCGTCCAGCGAGACTCTAGGATCGATGTATGTCGGGGCAGAGGGACCGTGCTCTCTCCTCCCGTATCCCGAACTTGCCGGGTATCTATTGGATCGATTCATTTGCCTGACAGCCTCCATCTGCCTCCTCCTCCCCTCCTCCTCGACCCCCTCCTCGACCCCCTCCTTCCTCTCCCACCATCCACCCGAAACGTTCCAACGTTCGTTCGTTCGTCCGTCCTTCCTAATATCGGCCGGTTGATTTCTCCTCACGTAATCCTGCAACTTTCTCTCCTCCTCGATTCTCCTTTGACGTTTCTCCATCATTCTTAGTCTACGAAATCTCTCGTCCTGATAGTTTCTGTTAACCGTCAGGTTATAAGTACCCCTCGATCTATCCATTTCTATTCTCCTTCTATTATCATCCTCCGCAATCTGTTTCCTCCTTTCATTCTCCATTCTCCATCTCTCGTCATCGAACGCCTTCCTAACTCGTTCCTCCTCCATCCTCCTTCTCTCGTCCTCCAAAATACCCCTCCTCCTTTCCTCCTCCATTCTCTTCCTTTCCTCGTTCATCCTAACCTCCTCCTCCATCGCCTCCCTTCTTCTTTCCTCTATCCTTCTCCTTCTCTCATCCTCCATTCTCTGTCTCTCTGCGAGACGATTTTTTTCAACGTATTCTCTATCCATCTTTCTCCTCCTCCTCTCCTCCTCCTCCTCCTCCTTCTGGTTCGTTCTACTTTCGTTTCTATCGGGATCGTACCGGGCCAACAAATTTGCCACCGGCACAACCCTCGTCATATCCCTCCTCCTTTCCTCCAATTCCTCCCGTCTCCTTCTCTCCTCCTCCTCCTCCTCCTCCTCCTTTCTTCTCTTGGCCATCCACTCCCTTCGCCTCTCCTCCAAATCCCTCCTCCTCGCGTCCTCGCGCCTACGCAGTTCCTCCTCCGTCCTCGTTCTATCCTCGTAAAACTTCCTCCTTCTTTCCTCCTCGTCGCGATTAACGTTACTCGAAGTCGATCCTCTCGACTCGAGTCCCTTGTTGATCCTACGCAATCTTTCCTCCTCCTCGATTCTTTGCCGTTTCAACAAACTATCGTATTCCTCGCGAATCCTATCGATCTGAACGTTGGCCACGTTCCTTTCCCGTTGTCGTTGTTCCTCTTGCCTTCGCCGTTGTTCCTCTTGCCTTTGCCGTTGTTGTTGTTGTTGTTGTTGATGTTGTTGATGTTGTCGATGTTGTTGTTGTTGTCGTCTTCTTTGTTCGGTGTCGTATTCGTCGCTTGATATTACACCTTCGTCCTCGCCGTAACCCCATAAACCGGATTCCCTCTCGCTGTCGACCCATAACAACTTTCGAGAAAGACCATTGAAACCGGAGGAGACGTATCCGTTCGTTTCCGTCTCGGTTAACGGCGCTCTACTATCCTCGTTGCTCCTCTCTCTCCTGTTACCCTTAGAATCTTGAATGTTTTTGATCGAATCGACGGCCCCCGACGAACTCGCATTACCGAGGTCACCTCTCACCGGTAATCTCTCCTTGACGTTTCTGTCCTGAATCAAAAAATCGTTGACCGTAGCGTCTATGTCACCGCGATTCTCTTTATTTCTCTTGGGCACCTCGGTCTCGAACTTTTTCAACTTGAAGAGCTCGTCCATTTCCTCGTAACTATCGTCGGATATATCGTAGTCGAGATTGAGTGATATCGGTACGACGTTGAAAGGGCCGATAGCTTCCTCGGGGTTGTTGTTGTTGTTATTATTATTATTATTGTTATTATTATTATTATTATCGGAGCCCGGTTCCATGGTTTTCTCGGTTCTCTCGACGGATCTCTTCTTAAGTTTGCGAGAAGGGGCTGAGAAATAGGAAAAGGAAGTGGCGGACGACGAGGAGGAGGAGGAGGAGGAGGAGGTGGGAGCTTCGAGACCCTCGCAACCAACTTGTAACTCGGGTACACCCCCGACTCCGAAAGCTTCAACGTTACTCGGCACTTCCGACCTTAATTCCGAATCCAAGAAATTCGATCTACCGTGAAGGTCCTTGCCTTCATTATTGGTGCCCCTGCCAATAGCAGCAGCAGCGGCGGCAGTAGCAGCAGCGGCAGAAGCTGAAGCTGAAGCTGAAGCACCAACATCGTCATCGTCTTCATTATCGCTACCTGCACCAACTCTACCAGCCATCGTCGACTTTAACAAGCCGTTCGACGATTTCCCAACCTTCCAACCCAGCGCCAAACTTTTCTTCGGCATTTTGCCCTTGTTATTGCCTGTTCCGATGATAGCGGCCGATGTAACGACGGGCGTCGGGCTCGGTGGTAACGTTAATCCCGTCAAACCCGTCATTATCACTCCCTTTACGTTAGAAGCCGGACCCCGTAAGGATTTCCTATCCTCGAACAAATCCAATTTGTATATCTCGACCGAGCCGGGGCCCTCGTCTTGAAACGTTTCGTCGGCCACGAAACTCTCGTCGTTGATTTCGCTCGGTGGAACAACGACAACGTAATCATCGCCATCAGCCTTCTTCCCATCGTCGTATTCGTTCCCATTGGATAAATCTTTCGATCTATTATTGTCGTTCTGGGTAACGATCCTAAAGGATCGCTCTCCAGGAACGATCTTTCCTACGTTATCGTTCTCGTTAACCTTTCTTATTGGCCAATCTGAAAGGATTTATATATATATATATATATATATATATATATATATATATATATATATATATATATATATAATTAACCTTACCTCTCCCCATTCATATACCCATTCTATCCACTCTGCCGGACTATCATCATCTTCTCTATCTCCTCTCCCTCTTTATCTCTCTCTCTCTCTCTCTCTCTATTTCTCTCTCTCTCGCGTCTTCGAACTTTTCCCGATCAAGAAACTTTACACGCCGTTCAATGGATTCTACAATACTAGAGATAATTAATATAAACCCCGTCGATATCGTCCGTGATATAATATTCTTCAAATTGTTAAACGATCGAAGATACGACGAACGAACGAACGAACGAACGAACGAACGAACGAACGAACGGTGAAAATGTTAGCGAAGAAGGAAGCAAATGGAAATGACGTTTCGTACTTGACGTTCCTGGTAGGAATCTTGAACGAATAGATTTGATAGCATTTCGCGGCTCGGGATTAATCGAAGCGACAGAATTAAATCACTGATGACGTAACGGAAGAGATAGAGATAGATAGAAATATATATATATATATATATATATATATATATATATATATATATATATATATACACATAGAAAGAGAAAGAGAGAGAGAGAGAGAGAGAGAGAGAGAGAGAGAGAGAGATTGAGTTCGAGTTCGAAGATCGAAGACGTATCTGTATGTATACTCGATTAATTGGCACCTACCATTGGCCGAGAACGAAGCGAGCGAGCCAGTCCGTTCTACATGACGATCGTCGATCGATCGATACACGTTAGAATCATCTTCGAACTTCCGGTTAAACTGATGTTGCCGTCGATAATGGTTCCGTTGTTGATTCACGTGGGTCAGTTCACCGGTCTTACTCCCTACGTCGTCGTTGTTGCCGCTGCTTCTTCTTCCGTAAAACCCTAGCAGTCCGTGGTTGTTGTTGTACGTCGGAGGTGGCGGCGGCGGAGGCAGCGGCGAGGGGGGGGAGTATTGATCGAGGGTGAGGAGGTGGGAGGAACGAAGAGGATCGCTGCTCGTGGCTGCACCCACCACACCCTGCACCATCAGCCAGGCCGTGGCCAAAGCCACCGCTGCTGTCACTCCTCTCCCACCTCCTCCTCCACCACCACCTCCTCTCCCACCTCCTCCTCCTCCTCCAACCCCATCCACTCTTCTTCTCACCATTCCTTTCCTACGATCAAACGAACCTCCTTTGTTACATCCATTTCTTTTCTCACTTTTCTTTTCCATCTCTTCTTCCCTTTTCCCCTTTCTGCTTCTTTTTATCACCGAACCCACCCCTCCCCTACCCGCCCCACCCCTGCCATTTCGCGACGCCAAACGATCTATCGATATTCCATTTATCACAATACTCCGATCGTTCTTTTTCCCCTCGGCCCGTGTCCCCCTCCCCTCCCCTCCCCCAACTACTACCCCCTCCCCCGTTCGTTCATTCATCGTTTCTCGATCGTTCGTTTTTCAGTCGGATCGGTGTGCACGTGTATGTCATGTAAGAATCGTTACTTGTTGTACGTAATGTGAAACGAGCGCTTTTTTTTCTTCTTTTTTCCATGTATTTTCTTTTTCTCTCGATTCGATCGATTTCACGGATCGATCGGAAATATCGACCGAGTACGAGCGATCTATTCGCGACTCTTGGCGTCTCGCTCGAGATCGATCGTTATCGCTTTTTTATTTTTTGAAAGAACGTAGCAATTTTACGATCGATCTCGTAATCACGTTCGACTTGTTCGCATTCGAGAAAAATAATACGAAATATTTTTGTCCTTTCTTTTCTTTTCTCTTACATCTTTTTTCTTTTTTTTTTTTTTTTTTTTTTTGCAAATCAATCGACATGAAAGACCGTCCGTGCGTTCCGTAACATTCGAACTAATCGATATTCGATTTCCCGCGTGACATTGTCACGGTTTCTAGTCGTGCTTTTAAATATTACAACGATTATTAGAAGAAGAAGAAAAGAAGAAATTAAAATCAATGGATTCGCGATTGTATAATTGCGTAAATATAAGATGGACGGTAAATTAAATATTCGATAAAATCATTTCGTCTGCGATATAAAATCCGACGAATTTCGACGATTAGGGTGGGGAGTTGTGAGAGGGTGGGAGGGAGGGAGAAGGTAAAACGTAATTCGATAAATCAGGTAGGAGGGGTGTACTCTCATGAGATAGAACGATAGGGGGATAGATAATCGGACTGTGAATCTTTCATTGAACATTTAGCAGGTTACTCCCGCGTGTCAGAAATTTATCGTTCGCGTGTCGAAGTCTCGTAGGAAACCAGAGAGAGAAAGGGAGAGAAAGAGAGAGAGAGAGAGAGAGAGAGAGAGAGAGAGAGAGAGAGAGAAATAGGGAGTGAAATGGAGAAGAAGGAGAAGAAAGAAAGAAAGAAGAGTGGAAAGTATGTCGTGCTTCTTTGAAATTTTTACGATTGGGGGCGATGTTATTTGAAAATTAATTGGATCGCCGAGTGTAACCGAGTGAAATCAAACTCGGTCGGAATTTTAATCTCTAGCTTCCTACGTCCCTATTTTTTATTATTATTATTTTTTTTTTTTTTTTTTTTTAAATAATTGGACTAATCGTGATACGATCGTAATAACGTTATAATTAATTCCTAACGATCTCGTATATCATATACATACATACATACATACATGCATACATACATACATACATACATACATACATACATACATACATACATACATACATACATACATACATATAAATTCTACGCACGTCTAAAACAGTCGTATCGAAATCGATAAAAGTTTACGTTAAGGTCGTTACATATTCGCGTATAATACCTTCGTATATACAATTTTCTCTCATTCCCTTTTATCGCTTTCCCATTTGTTCGATATATGTTTAAATAGAAAAATGATAACGGAACGATATCGAATTGATTCCAAATGTATCGAATCGAACTAGTAGTCTCGATCTAACCGTACTCGGAACAACGTCCACGCGGTTAAGATTTGTCTAGATCTTATCGGTTCGCGTGTACGTGCGAACGTGGCGAGGGGAGGAAAAGAGAGGAGAGGAGAGGGTGAGGTGCGGAGAAGGGGAGGAGAAGGGGTCGGTGTGTGTATATAGGATGGCGGAACGGGGGAGGTCAGGTATTTCCTTGCCATAATCTTCGAGGTAGATGCAGACAAGGTGGGTAGACCGCGGAATTACCGTTATCGTAGTATAAACCAGAAGCTATCTCTCTCTCTCTCTCTCTCTCTCTCTCTCTCTCTCTCTCTGTGTGTCCCTATCTATCCTACCTCTAACATTCTACCTCTCGCGAATATCGATCGCGAAGCACTCGAGCTCTCTCTCTCTCTCTCTCTTCTTCCATCTCTCCCTCTCTCTCTCTTACACAAACACAAACACAAACACACACACACGGTTTGAAGGGCGTTCCTCTTTTAAGTCTTGTCGGATTCACCTACCGTCACACTTTACTGCTCGTTTCCTACGGTATACACTTTCGATGTTGTTGCTTCACGTACTTGAATACAACGGGTAATAGTAAAAAAAAAAAAAAAAATAAAGAGAAGGAAAAGAGGGAGAGATACAAAGATAGAAAGATTGGAATAAAGAGAGAGAGAGAGAGAGATAGAGAGTTTGGTCTCTCACTAAATCGAATCCTTTTTACTTCTCTTCTTTCCTTTATACGGAGGAGTAATAAGGGTTAGACGAGATAGATCCGATGATCTTGACACACTGGCCGTGCCAACGCGAACTAGCTAAACTTAATTCTATGTTCGAGCTTGCCAAAGACGTATCTTAGAATGCTCTAATGTCATATATGTACTATTCATACTACTACTACTACTACCATTACTACCACCACTTATTCTTCTTAATTACTTGTCCTTACCGTAGCTAACGTAACGTCACCGACATCGACAATTTTTTCATTCGACCGACTTCCATGTATCAATAGTTACATGTCAGATCGGGTTATGTCAATAACTATTTGTCATTGTTTACCGACATCATGAATAATAAAAAGTCCTCTTTTCAATTGACCCTCCTTTTGCCAATGTCGCTCAAGGATCGTTTCCTATTATCGTTTATGGCGATTACGTTATCACGATTACGTATGCGAGTATGTATGTACTTACTTACCAAGGATATATATATATATATATATATATATATATATATATATATATATATATATATATGTAAACGCGTATAGTGTACCGTATGTACGTACGTATGTATTTTTCAATATCCATGAATGTTACCACACAATTTACTTGGGTATTCATAAATTAAGGAGGTAAACGTGACTCCGGAACCCGTGTATTTCTTTCGATTAATCGTCGGAAAAATATCAAGGATGATACGTTTATACACACACACACACACACACATATATATAAATATAAATATACATGTATACATATCGTACTTGGAGTAACGATTTCTTTTTTTTTCTTCTTCTAATTTTCTATTTTTTTTTTGCTCTCTCTGTTCTCGTTCACGGTCATTCTTATTGTTGATTAACATTCGACCAATCACGTAGTATCATTTCTTTTATACGTGACGTGCCGTTTTTAACGAGTTCATTTTATGTTAACTTAGAAATCTTCGCGCGCACGTAGTTTCAAACTCGTTCGACGTCGCGAACGATTACGAACGGCCGAAAGCGTAAGTAACGTTTGATAAGTTTGCGTTGGATATTAGAAAGGAACGAACGAGAAGAGTATTAAAAACGCGTATCACGTTTGACGTCGTCATTAATTTATAATCGAGGACGAAAATGAACTCGTCCCTCGTACTATGCGAATAGATACGAAAGGTAGTTCAACCGTTGGGTTAGACCATTCCGTTTCGTTATATTCGATGGCCAGATCGAATTTCGTGTTTAACGTTGTTTCCGACTGTAGCGAGAGAGATAGAGATAGATAGATAGAGAGAGAGAGAGAGAGAGAGAGATTTCGTTCGATTTCAAATTTCACAGGTGGAAATTTTTCGTTTGAACTCTGGTACCGCATGGTAATAGACGGTCGGGATCATCTCCCATTAACCCGTACCGTTTTAAATTCTAGATTACGTTATCGAAATTGGCACCACCCCCGCCACCCTCTCTCCATCCATATCTCCATCTCTCTCTCTCTCTCCCGTCCCACTCCACCCCACGAATCGCGATATATGTATATCGTGGAGTTTAATTATAAACTCCGTTACGAAGCGCGAATTACAGCCGTATTTATTAATACATTGATATACCTTGATGGTATAATTACTATACGTTAAATCTAACTACGGTCTAACGGGTAAAAATGTACAGGTTGTATGTATATATATATATATGTTTGTATGTATGGGTATATGTAACAACACGATAAAATAATTATCGTTTATTGATAAATGTGAAATAATGTATCGTCGGGATACATTCATTATCTCCTCGTGATCGTTAAATGGCCATCATAGTAATCATCGTGATCTAACGAATCAATTAAAACGACGAATAATCTTAATTACTCGACACTGAGACGATTAATTTTGGCACGAAGAAATTAATGTATGTAACGTGTACGTATACGTACGTTACATATAAGCGTATTGTATCATACCCAAAAATAAATCTATAAACAACCTTGTTCCTACTGTGTATGTGTGTGTGTGTGTGTGTGTGTGTAAGCGTAATGATGATACTCGGATGGTAGAAATGGCAACGTATAATTTGTGGCTTCTATACACTCGACTTAATCGTAGAAATTGTCACTGACAAAGAAATTCATTTCGTACAATTGAAGTTTTATTACGGACACTCTTTCCTCTTATATATATATATATATATATATATCTTGTCGTTAGTTTACCCATCTCTTACATCCCTTATTTCTCAAACTCCCTTGACTCCTTTATCACCAATTCTTCCCCTTTTCTCTCTTTCTTCTTCTTCTTTTCTTTTACCTTTTTCCTTTTCTTTTCTTTTCTTTTCTTTTCTTTTCTTTTCTTTTCTTTCTCTTTGTTTTTCTTTTTTTCACGTCGCATACTTCCAGAACACGGCAACGAAATAGTATTTCGTCGAGAGTGCTAAACTTTCCTTTCAGACCTTAACACTATGAGAGGGAAAAAAAAAAAATAAATAAATAAAATAAAATAAAGTAAAATCAAATCGAATCGAATCGAATAAAAAAATGTGGTTGTGTTCGCGTCCTTATACTTCTATTTTTTTTTTTTTTTTATTCGTCCACATTTTCGGTCTCTTTTCTTTTACTTCTTCCATCAATCGTTCATTTTTATCGTAATCCCTAGGGATTCCTCTTTCCTCGTGTTCCTCTTTTTTTATATTTTTTTTTATTTTGCGCTTCTTTCAAACTGTTCGTAAAATCGCGCTAGAACGGGCGTTCCTCGAGCGACAAGCAAAAAGGATATTTACTTTCAGGGTTAACGATAGATTTCCGTTTTCGAACTGACATCGTCGTTTACTCCTCGTACAGTAATTTATCACGTTTATCTCCATCATGTGCCCGTATCCGCGAGATATGTAACTATCCGATCGAAATGGCTTGCGAAATTGCAACGCACCCCGACAAGCTCACTCAAATGATATCGATCAAATATCGCGTTCGTTTATCTATCCATACTTTTCTTTTTTCCTTTTCGTTATTTTTTTTTTTTTTAATTCTCTCTCTTTCTCTCTCGTTCGTTCGCTCGCTCTTTCTCCTTTCCTACCCTTCCACCGTCAAACCCTCCTCCCCCTCCTCCCCTTTCCACCTTTACCATTCATTTGATTTTCTATCGAGAATATAAATACGTCGAACGAAATGTTGTTTTTTTTTTTTTTTTTTTTTCTAACTAACGTTAGATGGATACGATTTCCAATTAAACGGTTTCACATCGTCCGACGATTTAATATTTCGTATTAAAACGGTTCTTACAAATTGAAAATATCGATTTGTTTGTTCTTATCTCCTTCTTTCTTTCTTTCCTTTTTTTTCTTTTTTTTATTTTGTTAATTTCTTTCCCCTATTTCCCTTATCACTCCTTTCGCGTGGTAATGGAAAAAAAAAGGAGGAAGAAGAAGAAGAAGAAGAAGAAGAAGAGACGGAGAGAGAGAGAGGAGGCCAAAGGGGAGTAGGAGAAAGAAATGGAAAAGGGGAAAAAAAATGAAATGAAAAGGGCAAAGAATAGGGGGGAAAAAAGGATTTTCATTTAATTAGAATTTTATTACTAAAACGGGATTTAAACGTTCTATCAAGAGAAATCTTAATCAAGAATTCGATTTTACGATTATTATTATTATTATTATTATTATTATTATTATTATTATTATTATTATTATTATTATTATTATTATTACTCTACGAATAGAGTCGTATTATCAGTGAATATTAAATATCCGGAGAAAACTCCCGTGGGATTAATCTTTCTCACTGACAGGACAGGGATGACGGGAGCGGATTCGAAGAAAAAAAAAAAAAAAACTTGTCATCGTCATTATCGTCATTATCAGCGTTATCTTCGTTATCATCTCCCTCGTCTCTGGTTGGCCCTAATAACTGGCTTACTTTCTATCTTTATAATTATTATCATCGTCATCATCGTCGTCGTCATCATTATTATAATTATTTTTTTTTTTTCTCTTTCATTTCAATCTATAAGGGAAGCTTGTGTAAAGAGATGGTAGGAACTTCTGGGGGGTGGGTGGGTGGGTGTAGGAGGAGAGAGTAATGGTGGTGGTCGGTGGATGAGTAGGAGGGGAAGAGGGGAGGAGGGGAATACGATTAAAAAGTTTTAACCACGTTCGTGGTCTCGTACCGATAAGACGATGCTGCGGCGCGTAAAATGGATATTCTTCTTTCCTTTCCTTTTATTTCCTTTATTTCTTTCTCTCTCTCTCTCTCTCTCTTTTTTTTTTTTTTTTTAACTATTACCTCTTCTTTTACTTTTAAACCGGCAGATTTAACGTACAACTTTAATTGTTATTTCATTGTAAGCGGTAATTGGACGACGAGGACAAGGACGAGGACGAGGACGAGGACGAGGACGAGGACGAGGACGAGGACGACGAAAACGATGGGTCGTCGTGCGGTCTCTATGTGTAATGCGATTGAAATAACGGATATACTTTTCGTAATTAGCAGGTACCATAGCGACTGCCGGCACTAATCCATTTCCTCTCTCTCTCTCTCTCTCTCTCTCTATTTCTCTCTATCTATCTCTAACTCTATCTCTCTCTCTCTCTTACTCTCTCTCTCTCTCTTACTGTAGTCGGCTGGCCGGAAACTCTGCCAGCAAATTATATCCTGGTTTAAGTGCTGCTCGTCCTCTCTACAACCTCTAGAACCCGTTCCGAAGGTGCTTCACAGAGAGAATGAGGGAGGAGGTGGCAAAGAACGAGAAGGAGTAAAAGGAGGAGGAGGAGGAGGAGGAGGATAAGGAGGAGAATTCCTTCCTACCCTTTTCGTCGTATACACTACGCGTCTCTCTTTCATAATTTTAACCGGGACGGCTGGTAGAACCGGGGGTGGGCTGGGGGTGTGGGTGAGGAGGGTGCAGCGGGACTTAATTACTCCCACCCCACCCCCTTTTTTCTGTATTTAACGCGACGAAAAAGACTTCCTCGAACTTCGTGTAATGTCTTATGTTATATATTTTTCTTTGACTCGGTCGAATCAAACGGGATCATTTATATATATATATATATATATATATATATATATATATATATATATATATATATATATAATGTTTTTATTTTTATTTTTTTTATTACACGCCCTAAAGGGACATTTCGTGTAGTTGTAATTTTTTTTTTCTTTTTTTTTTTTTCATGAACATCGTTTCAAATATTCTTTTCTCTATCTCGATAAAATTTTCTTTATTGATCTTATTATAAATTATGTTTGTTCTCTCTTGTTTCAATGAATTTAGGAGGATATATATGTATATATTTATTTTCTTTTTTTTTTTTTCTTAAATGAAAATTAATATTAATGTTCGTCAAATAATACATGCGTGTTCGTAATATCTATTGAATCACTTTCGTGCGTATATGTCGTTTATTAATACAATCGACGTGTATGAATATTCATTAGCATGTATATATTGTATATACATTTATATAACGTTATCGAATAGTATCGAAGATTTGTTACATCCTGCCTTATCGTTTATTCCCATAAACTAATCGATTCGTCAATCGTATTATCGTTAACTATATTAATCGAGGGTAATAAAATAATCCGAATGTATTGTTTATCATCGACGTAGCATATTTAAAGTAGTTTCGTACGAACGACACTTTCAAATGCAAAATTAATCCAAATATTTAATCAATTGTAATCTTGACGATCGCACGCACGTCGTACTCTCGATTATTATTATTAATTATTATTATCATCATCCTTATTATTATTATCATCATTATCGATAATTTATTATCGTTAATTTATAATTCAATCGTTGGTTGATAATCCGATCGGTATTATCACCGTTGTTCGATATTATTACGATCATTATCATCATCATCATCATCATCATTATTATTATAATAGTAATAACAACGATCGATATAAATTGAAATATCAATAATTACGGTCGGGGGAGGGGAGTGGGGTGGGGGGGGGCGGGGTATTACGTGGATATTAAATGTTATAATGCGGTTAATGGGTCGGAAAATGTGTTAGAACGAAGATCCGTCGTCAGTTTGGCGAAATTACTTTAGCCGAGGATAGAGAGAGTGGGAGAGATAATCAGAATCTTTGGTGAAAATGGAGAGAGTGGTTGGACGTGGGGTTGGCGGGGAGGGGAGTAGTAGGGGGAGAGGGGGTAGGGGGGGCAAACCGACAAAATTATATATATATATATATATATATATATATATACACATATATACATATATATACACATATATATATATACATATATACATACATATATATATATATATATATATATATATATATATATATATATATATACAGGATGATTATAAATTAATGCGTTGGTATCGAAATGTGGCAGGCGTCGGGGAAAGCCTCGAGTGTCTAACACCGATATCACGTTAGTTGCGAGAGAACGAGCAAAATAATTAGAGCGAGCCCTTTCGCGAGTATTCACGTTAACCTCTATCTCCGTATGCTCCTGCTGCTTGGTTACTCTTGCCTGCCGTTGATGGTTGTTGCGTGCTAACATACGTACGTACGTACTTACGTACGTACGTATTAAACGTGAATACGTACATACATACATACATACATACATACATACATACATATACATACACATACACATACATACATACTACTTTGGTGGTTACGCCCGTCCGTGTAACGCGCGAGGAAAGCCTATTTCCAACGCCCTTAAACGGATAACTTACGGCCGTTAATAGTTGCTTTAGAGATTCGTCGTTAAGCTCGTTATCGAAGGCTCCGTCGTAACATGTTTAACGCGATCAAATTATCCTACTTCAATTATTTCTATCAATTATTGTTTGGACGCGCGTGTCTTCGGGTATTCTGTTAAATACGTCATTTTGTACGATTACGCAGGGACGATCGATTTGATTGTGACCTTCTCACACGTCCGATAGAGTTTTTTTTTTTTTTTTTTTTTTCGTTTCGGAATAAATATATTACGGGTCGCGGTAAATAATTTCTATTTTAATTTGAATTTTACATTTTAT
>OU426997.1:7064229-7081729 GCA_911387935.1 Dolichovespula saxonica
AGAGAGAGAGAGAGAGAGAGAGAGAGAAAGAGATACGGAGAGAAGAATAATTCAGAAGATCGTTTTGAATGATTTACAACGGTACGTGTCACGTAATCTGTAACTTATAATACTCGATATCATTTTCTTTTTTTTTTTCATTTTCTTTCTTTCATGTATCCTCCTCGTACGTACTCGATATATTTAATCTGTCAATCAATTCGAAAGAAAAAAAAAGAATATTTTCCTCGTACCACTCTCGTCTACTCTAAAAAGATTCGCTCGAGTAAAAATGAGTACAATTTAAGGATATAAAGTTATTACGGTGGATTTAAAAAAAAAGAAAAAAAAAAGAGAGAAAAGAAATAGGAAAGAAAATTCGTCATTAATACGAAATTATGAGTCTTGAGGAAGGAAACGAAGTTATAAATCGGTTCGGTAACTTTGAAGTAATTTTGATTTTTAATTGGCCGTTAAGAGTGTCGACGAACGGAGTACTCAGTTACGTCATAAAAGTAAAAAAAAAAAAAAGAGAAAAGAAAATAAAAGAGAACTTCTTCCTCTTCCTCTTCTTCCTCTTCTTCCTCTTCCTCTTCTTCTTCTTCTTCGGCTTACAAGATAGAAAATTTAATATACTTAGTATATAGTGCGTGTGTGTATATATATGTATATATATATATATATAGTTCAGAATATTAAAAAATTTTTCAAGTCCCATTTGAAATAATTTTACGATATTACCAACGTCTATCTATCTACATATCTATCTATCTATCTACCTATCTATCTATCTATCTTCGATATATCTATCTATCCAACTTTTCTTCAGTTTAATCCACGTTGAGGTTAACGGAATCATAAAGACTAAGCGAGCGATGTTCCGAACAATTTGACGTAACGAAACAACGATTATCCTTTCGTCGTGCTCTCTCGTCATGCTAAGATAGAAGGAATAATTTTCAAACCGACAAGAAGTGTGTGTGTGTGTGTATCTTCACTCCTATATCAGAGCCCTCCTCCATAGAGTTTTAAATGGTTCAAGTTTTTTAAAATGCACCGAGAAAAATTTTATCCTGCCGTTCTACCTTAACGAACGAATTTACCTTATATATATGTTTAGAATTAACACTATAGAGATATATTTCGTGTATATTCGATTATATTTGTCTCTTTCTCTCTCTCTTTTTCTCATTTTATATATATATATATATATATATATATATATATATATATATATATATATATATATATATATCTGTCTCGCTTGCTAGAGGACAATTTGTACTTGTTGCATCACTTCGGTCAAACTTTCCTCGTTTAATTAAGGACACGTCAAAAGAATCTGATATGAAGCGCGATGCTAATTAACCTGATAAAATATTTATTTATATTTTGATGGATACATATATATATATATATATATATATATATATATATATATGTATATATATTGTTTCAGAAAAAGAAAGTGTAAAAAGTAAAGAAAACGATTGCCCTTTCCGTCCGACGAGTAAATTATTCGTTCAACGTGATTAATTAATTAATCGTTCAGACTTCGTGTTAATAAGAATTGGAGTCGTGGAGAACGTTATTCCATAAGGAAGATGGAGTTGAAGCGGGGTTGGTTGTGTAGGAAGAAGGTGAGGGGGGAGGGACAGGGGAGGGGAAGAAGCAGATGAGAGACGAGCAAATTCCTCCTTTTAATAACGCAACCTTGTGATTTATATTATCGTTTGACGAGAGAGTGCCGACGGTCGACATACTAAATTATGACGATTTTCCGTGATCCATTACGTTCGTTAATTAATAATACGGTCCCTACGTCGACGCAAAATGTCGATCGTTGGAACACGAGTATTATGACGAGGAAATGGTTGGCGGTGCTATTTAACGTGATTGGAAATCGAGAATACGAGAAACTCGGGATGATAGCTAGAATTAAAAAAAAAAAAAAAAAAAAAAAAGAAAAAAAAAATAGAAAGAAATTATAATGATAAAGAATGAAAAAAAGAAGGAGAAGAAAAAACGTTTAAGGGAAAGAAAAAAAAAAATAAATTTCCTGCAAAATAATTTTCGTCGTATGTGCATACGTACGTACGTACGTACGTACGTATTTGTCGGTTTGTGGGCGGAGTGTTTGTTATAATACCATCCAGCATGAAAGTTACATGCTAATCTCATTCTCTTTTTATCTTTCTTTCTTTTTCTTTTTTTTCTAGAAATTAATTATCTTCCCATATCCGCCTGGGATTATCGTTCGTTAGGAATAAATCGTACCGTACGCGCATTCGTTTCGTTTATTTATTTCCTTTTTATTTCTTTCCATCCTCTTTTTGTCCTTTCCGTTTTCAAAAAAAAAAAAAAAAAAAAAAAAAATTAATTATTCCTTCACAAGCGCGAAGTTTATTATGTATATTAAGTGCGTATAAGTAATGCCGTACAAACACGCCCCGTTCGTATCTATTCTTTTTATCATTATTATTATTTTTTTTTTTTCTTTTCGTTCGGAAAATTAATCACTCCTTCACGTCGTATTATTATTCATTAGGTATAAATTATGGGTGGTAGAGAATTTAACGTCGTATGAATTTCGTTCGATTGACGATGAAGGGAAGGAGAAAGATAGAACGAAGAATAACAAAACAAATGAGGAGGAAGAAAAAAAAATTGATTATGGCATTGATTATGGCATAAAGAGTGTTCGTGAGGAAAATGTATTATATTATTTATCGTTACGGGGAAGGGGAGATTTGATCTGGTACGATAAAAATATCGTAGGTAGTATAGAACGTTGATAGAAGAAACGACGACGAGGCTTTGAAGCGCTTATATAACGCAAACGAGAGAAGAGAGAGAGAGAGAGAGAGAAGGTAAAAAAGAGAAAGAGAGAAAGAGGGAAAAGATAAGAGGAGAGAGAGAGAGAGAGAGAGAGAGAGAGAGAGAGAGAGAGAGAGAGAGAGAGAGAGAGAGAGAGAGAGAGAAGAACGATGGTTGGTTCATGCCAGTAGTAGTTTTTAAAGCCCCGTCTAGTGTGACGTACTCACGTATGTATCTGGTATGAGTGTAATGCGTGAAGCATATATATATATATATATATATATATATATATATATATACATACACAACGTATATATAACCCCGTCCTCGTAATGCAAATCTTTGTCGAGCATTATCTCGAGCCGCGGCATAAAGTGAGAGAGAGAGTGAGAGAGAGAGAGAGAGAGAGAGAGAGAGAGAGAGAGAGAGAGAGAGAGAGAGAGAGAGAGAGAGAGAGAGAGATCGGTGTAGTATTCACTATTACGAAACTGAAGCTAATGCTAATGTTAATGTTAAAGCTAAAGCTAAAGCTAAGGCTAAGGCTAAAGCTTAAAAGCTGAAAGTGCAGAAAATGGAACATCAACTTCTACTCGGCGTCGTTCGATTAAACGTATCGACCATGTCGATCGCATAATATTAGTCTCTTTTTGTACCCTAGATTACGCTCTATTATCGTAATAGGTATATTTTATCGGCTAGGTTCGATAATACCTTCATAGGTGTGTTTTATGTGTATGGCGAACCAAAAAAAAAATATATATATATATATATATTTTTTTTTGTGTATACAAGAAATAGATCCTTATTTTTGTTTCGTTTTTCTCGTCCTACCTTTTATCGTAATATTTACTTCGATCATTAGACGCAAATAAATTCTACCGTCGAACGGTAGGATGTATTTTACATATCGTTTAATTAAGCAAACAAAATTTTATGTGACTGTGTAATATATGAACGTGCTCGTATTAAATTATGAATACTTTCTCGATATACAAATTCGTCTCGTTTACACATCACGAAGAAATGGTACGTAATACGTTGAAAAGCGTATTTCCGAAATCAACGAGAAAATAATAATAATAATAATAATAATTATCATCGTGGCAACTCGTGCGTTAGTTAAATTTCATTGAAAATTCAACGGATTCAGTGAGCTCGTTAACGTGTACTCGATAAATTTGAATTGACGCGAATATACACACACACACACACACACACACACACACACACACACACACACACACACACATATCTTTCGCTACCATATAATCGTGTGCATTCTCTTTGGTCACGTCTAATTTACGACGTCTCAGAAAGACGAATTAATCTTAAGACGCATGATATAGCCTCTCTCTTTCTGTCTGTCCTTCTCTCTCTCTCTCTCTCTCCCTCTATATATATATATATATATCTCATGATGTAAAATGTTGATTAGAGTCTTGCGTGCCCATCTAAACATCATTCTGGAAACGTGATAGATGCGAGCGAGGATGCTGCTGCGTGTGTCAAATTTCTTTTACTCTATCTTATAACGTTTCTCACGTCACTTCCGCGCATGGAAAGAAGAAGAATTAGAAGAAGAAATTAAAAAATAAAAAGAGAGCGAGAGAGAGAGAGAGAGAGAGAGAGAGAGAGAGAGAGAGAGGAAGAGAAAAGAAAAGAAAGAACAGAATAAACAAAATTCTCGATTAACGATTTAAACAATCAAAGTTTCAATGATTCGAATTAACGTGAACAGTTACGAAAGGTGGTTAAAACGTCATGCGATAACAATAAAATTTATTTCGTCGATCGATGGTAACAAATTGGAACGAAGAATATTAATTACGTGAAAATCGTAGACAGATGATTATTAATTAATTAATTAATTTAATCGGATAACGTTTGACATTCCGACGCATAGTTTTGTTCGACGTAACTGTGCCGGTTTATTACTTGGTAGGCGGTAGAAGGAGGATGGGAGGGTGAGTAGGAGGGTGGGGGGAAACCCAGCGAATTCAGTGTCAGCGTACGATAATTCGAAGGAAAGAGTAATTGGTCTGATGACCGTTTCGTTCGTTGGGTCATTCGTGTTGTAGACGATATGTGTATGTAATACATTAGGGATTAAAGGATAATGAATAGGTACAAACCGTGCAAGCTTTATTCGACAAGATCGAAGAACAATTTACGACTTTTCGTATCTTATAAAACATTTCGTTCCTTTGATATTTACAGAGTGCCATAACAAATCTTATTACTCTTCTTGCTCAAAAGAAAAGGGGGGACGATGCGCGATAATAAATCGAGGAAAAACGATGCTGACAAATAAATATACATAAACAATTATATTTTCGGTTCATATTCGTTTCCTTACTGTTTTTCTTTTTTCAAGGTTCACAATCATTTATTTATCGTTCGGATGGATTAGCGATTATATTAAACGAAATGGGGAAGTTATTTTTTGTGGCCGGAATAAAAAGTTTATTTTCGCGTATATATATACATTTATACATATGTGTGTGTGTGTGTGTACATATATCGTACATATATATAGAATAGATAGAACGTGTGTATATATATATATATATATATATATATATATATATATATATATATGTACATACATAGGTACGTGACGATGTAAGCGTATATGTATTCACGTAGGCGTATATTTCTCTTATTTATTTGATGTGTTACCGTCTGACTACACTGTTGCAATCGCCTAGACTGCTACGAGACCGTATGTGACATTGACATTTTCACGTTCATCCTTCGAGTATTTCATCTCGTCACTATAATATTTTACTTACTAACATGATTATATATACATACATATATATATATATATATATATATATATATATATATACATATATTTATGTAGTTATATAAATTATTAGTAATATAATTTTTTTTTAATATTTATTTTTATATATAAATATTAGACTTGGCGTGAAAAAGTATTTTTCATGGATCTCCTTCCATGTCGTTAATTCAGTTTGTCCTCGTATAAGAGATACGAAAGAGTCTGATAATTCGAGTAATTAACTCGTTCAAACATTCGAAAAAAACAAATAAATATACAAACACACACACACACACACACATATATATATATATTTTACACGAAGGTGTTTGACTTTCTCTAAGATTTATTCCCACGGTGAACGCGGTTTTCACATTTTTATACTTCGTTAATATCCCTCGCCCTTTTTCGATAGACACACTCATACATACATGCATGCATGCATAAATGCATACATGCATATACACGTTCCCGTACGTTTATTTTTCTGCTACGTTAGTAATACGCTCGTAAAAAGGAAAAACGAAAAGAAGGAAGAAAAAATTCTATTAAAGAGTTCGGTGCCCACCGTTACGTTTTTCTTATGGTGTGTTACACCATAAGAACGTAATACCATTTAATCGTTTTAATTAAAAAATTTATACGAACGATCGCGTTGGCATTCTCAGGGATAGGGAGGAAAGAGAATGGGAAACTCTAATTTAATTTCATTATTTCGATCGAAACGACATTGTCGTGAAACTTTTTCCTTTCTTTTTTTCCTCCTTTCCATTTATAAAACAACAATCTCGTCGTTGGATCGAAATTTAATTGGAAATGGTATCGCAATGATGTACTCGTAAATATATCGAGTGTAATAAATAATAGATAAATGGCGAATTACTTTTTCGTTAGTTTTATTTTTTTGATTTTATTTCTTTTTTTTCGTTTCTCCCATAAACGCATCACAGACGTATTTTCTTTTATTTTTTAATTGGACCATTGTAATACCCTATTCCTCGCTCTCTTTAATATTAAATAACACAAATTTTTTTCGTACGTGTGTGTGTATATATATATATATATATATATATATGTATATATAAAATTAACGACTTCCTTTCGAAATAAAATGCCACCGTGGCAACATTGCAGTCTCGTAATCACGTTCGGGTAGATAAGCCCACTTTTATGTCCGGATATATCGCTGTCGTCGAGAAAATAAATATTAAAATAGTTTTGTCAATCTAAACGTCCGGATGATCATCCGAAAAGTCACGGAGAAGAAAAGAAAAAGGTTGTAATAAATAATTACGGGTTGTTGGGGAGGAGAGGAGGTGTAGTTGGGATACTATGTCGTATGCAACTTTAAAACGAGATCATTAGAAAAAAAGTAGAGAGAGAGAGAGAGAGAGAGAGAGAAGATAGCTAACAAAAATCGATAAAAGAAAGATGAGATTCGATATGAATCTCGGTAATTATAATAATCCCAATCTTTAATCGATAATTTATTTTATACGTTCTAAATACCCAAGTTTAATTACTGTTTATTATTATTATTGTTATTTCTTTTTTCATGAATACATAAATTTATATATAATATAATATTTCATATTATATATTAAATTTATATATATAAATTATATATTCATGAAGATTACAAGCATTTCCTTGATTAAATTGCAAAATATGTAATAATCATAAATTAAAAAAAAATGATATATATATATATATATATATATATATATATATAAATATATGTATGTGCAATATATTATATTGCTTAATAAAACGAGTTATTGCAATTGCAATTGACTAGTGTTATTCCGATATCTATCTGCGATATGATAGGTTAATGGAGTAAATAGTATATGTAAGTAACTAGTTACTTACTTACGTGCAACCATAACCAGAGAGAAATCGTACGTAATATGCAAATTCGAGGTCAGAAGCGAACTAATGTAATGCCAGGGTTACACCTATGGAATCGTTACTAGCGTCTTAACGTGATCGATCTATATCGATCGTCCATTTAGATATCCCTTTAACAATCTTGATGAGCTAAGCGATAAAGCGACCTATGCTACTACCTGCGTGCTCTCTCTCTCTCTCTCTCTCTCTCTCTCTCTCTCTCTCTCTCACACTCTCTCTCTCTGAATCGATATTCGATAAAACCACATACACGAGTACGAAGGATATCTAAGCACATATATACATATATTTAGTAATGTTCATTCATATACATATATATATATATATATATATATATATATATATATATATATATATATATATATATATATATATTCACTATATATATGCATGTATACATATATGTATTTATGCATGTATTTATGTATGCATCTACGTATTTATATATGGTTATATACAAGTATATCGATGGGTACACGAATCGATATAACGAAATCTCACAATGCAACATCGCGTTAGAAATAAAAATGTAATAATTGCGTACTGAAACCTTCGTTGATTTGGTTTAATTATTTCGTTTTTCTTTTTCTTTTCTTTTGTAATACGACTGAAGCAATTAACGGAATATTTCAATTTACCTTCGTACATTATTTATGATATAACGGGAGCAACTGATTGGATGGGTAATGGAAGGGGTCGGGAGGATACCGATGAAACGTTGTAAACAGTACGATAAATAAACAATATTTGCGTTAACAATAGACCGATCGAATCGAATTGTTTTCCTTTTTCTTTTCCTTTTGTTTTTTTCCTTCTCTTCTTCCTTCCTTTCTTTCTTCCATTTTTCATTTTTTCAACGACGCGAGATCGCACAGGTTTCCCTATAAATCGATCGGTCTCTGTTTCTATGACTTTTTATTAGTATTTAACGGAGAGAACGAATCGAGAAAGAAAATAAATAAATAAATAAAGAGAGAAAGAGAGAGAGAGAAAGAGAGAGAGGGGAAAGGCTATATTTATTTGTTGTTGTTGTTGTTGTTTGGATCGATTCGAAAGGATTCTTCGACGAAGTAATAGTAGTAACCGGTTAGATAATAATCGAGTACACTTTCGGCATGTAATTCGTTTAACTAAAGTCTCCCTTTGCCCTCTGTCCTCGCCCCCGCCCCCCGTTCACGTTCCAGTCCAACGTTGCACGTGAAACGCATAATATCGTAGATTTTAACAAGCGTAGAGAGAAAATTTACGACGATCGGGATAACGACGATGGTTTGGTGGATGAGGAGGGCTGATGAAGGAGTAAAGGTGACTCGATAGGTGAGGAAAGAGGAAGGAGGAATGGAGGAATGGAGAGGGTGGGAGGATAAAGGATAGAGGAACGTAGAAGGGTGGTGCTTTTGAATGATTGGATGGACGACGGTATCTCCCCACCACCTAAAATTACGAAAGTAAAATTATCGTGCTACGAATTATCCTCGTAGCACATATTAGACCATGGGAGAGTGTTCAACGAGTTTAGTTCGATCTAAAATCCCGTAAGCCGTGTCACGTGTTCATTTATTCGACACGTTAAGTCAAGCGAAACGTGCTCGGAGCGTTTTCTTTTTTCTTTTCCCATTTTATCTATTTTTTTTATTTTTTTATTTTTTTTTTTTTTTTATTTCGAATGTTCGACAGAACACTCCAACGTATTTGTATGTACGATATATCTTTCCTCCCTCCCTCTCTCTCTCTCTCTCTCTGTGTGTGTCTCTCTTTATTGGTAAGGTGAACGTAATTCCGTTCGTACGTAGATAATAATGATTTGCCTTTTTTCTTTTTTTGTCGTTTTTCTTGTTCTCTTTTCTTTTTTTCTTTTTTTTGTCGTTTTTCTTGTTCTCTTTTCTTTTTTTCTTTTTTTTTTTTTTGCTTTATTATTATTGCGACGTAATTATATAAAATGTTTTTATTGTATGAACTCGTACTGGGTTTCGCGTTCTTTGAATTGTTTGTTTAAACTTGTTTAGATACCAAACATGAAACAATCTCTCTCTCTCTCTCTCTCTCTCTATCTATCTATCTATCTATCTATCTATCTCTATTTCTGTCTCTATCTATCTTTCTCTTTCTCTCTTCATCGAATTTCAAGATATATCGATCGAACTTAGATTTTCTTCGAAGTGGTATCGGTAAACAGAGGTAGGGTATCACTAACACTGTGACAAAGAGAGAGAGATAGAGAGAGAGAGAGGGGGGGGGAGGAGAGAGGGCTCGTATTGCGCGATGAAAACGATGGGTTATGTTCGGAGTCAGACAGATTCTATGACGCCTTCTTTTCTTTTCTATCTTCCTTTTTGTCGAGACTTCTCGCTTTCAGAACGTCCGTTAACTGCTTTTATCGGAAAGGGGTTTCGCGTTACTCGCTTGGTATCCGATATTCGAGAAGCAAGCCACCTAAAATATACGTCTATTTAATCTCAACACCTTACTGGCTATGTCTTCTCTATGTGTACGTTCATTCTACTACACCGTGAAGAAGATAGAGAAAGAAAGTGTGTGTATTTGTATGTGTGAGAGAAAGAGAGAGAGAGAGAGAGAGAAGGAGAGAAATATTTAATAAAAACATTCATTTCGTTGGGTTCCAAAAAATTTGAATCATAAAGTTTGAAACATAATTTTTATAAAATTTTATATATATATATATATATATGTGTGTGTGTGTGTGTGTGTATTTTTTGTTTTATTTATTTTTTTTTTGATGTTATCTACGCACATATCAATGAGAATTCTGTTCAAATATCGATTAAAATTTTCTAACGAATATACGAACGCATGATGTAAACGTTGGAATGAATTTAAAAAAAAAAAAAAAAAAAAAAAAAAAAAAAAAAAAAAAAAAAAAAAAGAAAGAAAAATAGAAATAAATGAAAAAATTAAAAGAAAAGGAAAGAAGAGAAAAAAAGATTAACGCGTTAATTATGCACTAACACACATGTTGGTAGTAATTCGAATATCAAAATCTCCGAGGAGTCCTCGGTAGCTCTTTCGATAGTTCCCTCGATAGCTCTCGTTCGCGATAGCTCCTTTGGGAATACCTCGAAAAAGAGAGAAAGAGAAGGAGAGAGAGAGAGAGAGAGAGACAGAGAGAAAGAGAGAAAGAGAACAAGATTGAGATAGATAGATAGATAGAGAGAGAGAGAGATTGAGTGAGCGAGTGAGCGAGTATAACCAGCATGGTTTGCAAAACTAAACGAACGAGGAACATAACGGAGGTGTTTCAAGGTCGTTACGGGGACGATGGACGTCGGCCCCGAATATTTTTCCCCTCGGTTTTCTGCCACTTCCGTTCTATTGTTCCCGTCGGCACACGGCGTGTTCTGGATAACAGTTAAACGATGCCAAGGCGACACGAAACTGCTTTCGCGAGGGAATTGCCCGTAACGCGAGCAAGTCTCGAGAACTTTATCATTCTTTCTTTCTTTCTTTCTTTCTTTTACTCTCTCTCTCTCTCTCTCTCTCTCTCTCTTTCTCTCCCTCTCTCTATTTGTCTCTTTCTATCTGCCTATCTAACTATCTTTTTCTTTTTCTCTGTGCTCTCCTACGCTTACTCATGCTCTTTCTCTTATCGCGATCAAGACTTAACGATTTCCGCTAGCATCTTGTACGTTTCCGGTACTTGTACTTCTTTAAAAAGTCTATCTCTCTCTCTCTCTCTCTCTCTCTCTCTCTTTTTTACCCTCTCTATCTCTATCTCTCTCTTTAAGATCTTCGTGATCTTTCGAGTCTATCGTGAACGAACGCGAGTTACTAAAAATGATATTAATATATATATATATATATATATATATATTTTTTATTCGATTTTATTAGATCGATGATAATTAACGACGTTTTTAATGCGTGCATGCTTCTCTCTCTCTCTCTCTCTCTCTCTCTCTCTTTTTTTTGTTTTCTTTTTTACATTTTTTTATTTATTTATTTCTTCTTCTTATATATATAATTTCTTATATTTGATATTTATTTTCTTTCCCTTAATCCTATCGACAAGATTTTTTTTTTCTTTTTTTTTTTTTGCTTTTTCTACATACATACATACGTACGAACATAGACATATATATATATATACGTAACGTAGAAAGTGTTAATTATATATTGAAATAATATATAAATTTCTCTTTTTTATTTAAATAAGATTTTTAAATTTTTATCTTCTAATGAAGATATTTAAAAATTTCTCTTCTTTAATTCCAGAGACAAGATATTTATTCGCCACTATATTACGTTACGGACTCTACCGAGTACAAAAATAAGCGGCTGAAACGATAAAAATCTATGATCGATGATAATTACTGTTTCCAACGTGGAGCATTTTTCAGAATTTTTTAATCTTTTTATTTATTTTTTTTTTTTTTACTTTTTCTTTAGACACACACACACACACACACACACACAAAATTGCTACGGAATTTATCACGTGTTTATACCTCGTAATAATTTTTTTCTTCTTCTTCTTCTTCTTCTTCTTTTTTTTTTTTTTATCTTGGAAACAAGATATTAAGCAAGACTAAGTCGTCTCTCTTTAAAGAGATAGGGAAAAAAAAAAAAAAAAAAGAAAAAGTTTCGGAGAGAATCTTGTAATAGTAGTTCAGGTGTGACCTCGAAAAAAGTAGCAGTAGAAGTAGTAGCAGTAATAAAGGTATTCAGGTTCGTCGTTACTTGAAATTTTTTTTTCCCCTTACCAACACAAGTAAAGGATATAGCCGTCGTTTAGGCGAATTATGTTAATTATGTACATTGCCAGCGTAAATTACTACGGTGTGTCGTGGGTGTTAGGATCGGGGATCTCTTTGCTTATTACGTATACCGTTTAAATAACAGTAGACACGTTGAGATATTAAATCATCGAGTTGCCTAGGTGAAAAAGAAGGAAAGAAAAAAGAGAGAAAAAAAAACAAAATAATAATAATAATAATAATAATAATAATATAATAATTCGTGTACCACATCGTACGTGTTAACGTCGCGTAGGTTGAAGTTTAAGGTAAAGGAGACGATATCAAGAGGAATGGCCTACGACGAGTTCTAACGCTCTTCTAACGCTCCTAACCCATTCAAATTTATTCCTTTAAAAGAAACTTTCTTGGATCTACATGGTACAAGGTGTTCGAATTTCATTCGCGATCTCTTTTAAACTTAAAAAAAAAAAAAAAAAGAAATTGGGCGGTTGAATGACCGACCAAGCGCCGAATGTTACGGTACAATCTTCCTCCATTTCAATTTCTATTTCTGATATGATCGTTTAGAAAAATTGAGCGATCTTACGATTACGTCCTTCGAAATTACAGAAGTCACGTCACAATGCCTGCGAATGAAAAATAGGTAACGACTAGGACAACACGATTTGTATATTTTTCTCTCGTTATACTTTTTCGTTTCGTCTATTTTCCTTCTTTTTTCTTTCATTCTCATTTCGTTTTTTTTTTTTTTTTTTTTTTTTTTTCTAAATGACATAAAAATCGTTCGCAGTACGCGTTAAACACTTTTTATATTGCATTGAATTCTCTTCAACCCGCTTTATCCGTCCCTTGGTAACCCCCCCCCCCTCCGTCCCCTTTCTCTCCAACATTTCATATATTAGGTTTTCCGTCTCCGCGTTTTTATTCACTGCGAGAGGTGACGGATGAAATAGGGTGAGAGAGAGAGAGAGAGAGAGAGATAAAGCAGGATTATTAAAAGGGAACGAGATTTCGGACACGTTATTGGTTTGTTTTTCGATGATTATTATAGTTATTAACGTTTAGCATAGCGACAAGAAAAACGCTACTCGCGATTCATTTCCGAAAGGATGCTGAACGAGCGATAGAGAACAAGAGAGAGAAAGAGAGAGAGAGAGAGAGGGTGAGAGGGTGAGAATGAAAGAGAAGATAAATATAAAATAAATAAAAGTAGCCGGTTAGACACCCACGATGGAACTCAATCACTGCAGGCCTTTTATCTCTCTCTCTCTCTCTCTCTCTCTCTCTCTCTCTATTCCTCTCCTTTGACATTTTTCGTCATAAATTGACCGCTTGATCGGTCGAACGTAAATTCTCATCAAACTTATATATATTCACTTCCATATATACATACATATATATATATAATCTTTATATCAATCACTACGTATATATATGTATATATATATATATATATATGTATGCGTGTATCTAGAAATATATATACATGATATTAAAAATATCAAATTTATTTTATATACGTATCATACAGTCGCATTAAAAAAAAAAAAAAAAAAAAAAAAAAAATAAAAAAATAAAAAATAAATGAAGGAAAAAGACCAAAAAAAAAAAAGTGGAAACCTAATTCGCTTGAAACTTTACTTCTCTGCTCGCTAATGACTGGGAAAGAAAGTGAGAGATGAATACACTTAAAGACTGAAAAATATAAAGAGAGACGGAGAGAGAGAGAAAGAGAGAGAGAGAGAGAGAGAGATAGAGATAGAGAGTATTAGATCGGATAAAGAAATGGTTGACTTGAACGACACGTTGGAAATTTATTGTCAATTTTATTCAGATGAAACACACCAGGAGTAGGAAAATTTGGACGTCAACTCGAAAGCTCCTAGGACGCGCTTGCTCGTTCGTCGATAAACCGCCTTCTCGTGTAGATTAATCTCTAAGCGCGCGCGCTTGCGCGCGCCTACATATATACGCATTCGTACGTACGTGTTAGTGTAATTGTATATGTCTGTGTGTGTGTGTGTGTGTGTGTGTGTCTATAAAAGAGAGTAAGAGAGAGAGAGAGAGAGAGAGAGAGAATCGAATGCATTCTTTCTACGTCGCTTTCAGTCTGCAAAAGCGGTTCATGCCTCCGGCGGTTTCACCGAATTGACATTACGGTCTCTCTATTTCTCTCTCTCTCTCTCTCTCTCTCTCTCTTTTCTCTCATTCTCTCTCTTTCTCTCTTCTTCTCTCTGTTTTTCTCTCTCTCTCTCTCTCTCTCTCTCTCTCTCTCTCTCTCTCTCTCTCTCTCTCTCTCTCTCTCTCTCTCTCTCTCTCTCTCTCTCTCTCTCTTTCTCACCCTCTTTCGTATTCTCTTAGCTTTCGTTTTTCATTAGAACGAACGAGAAACTTCCAGGTACACTCGTCGTAGTCGTTGTCGTTGTCGTCGAGATCGTAGTCATCGTCGTCTTTCGCGTACTCGTCGATCGAAACACCCAAATAAATGCGATGTACCGTAACGTAAATACGAAGGAGGTATAATAAACGGACGAATGAACTTACGAATATCGATTGCTTCTTATTTTCTCTTTCAATTTTATTTCAATTTTATTTATTTATTTCTTTTTTTTTTTTTGATTCACTTATTTATTTATCTTTGTTATCTTTTATTCCATCAAGAAAACCAAAGCGAACGCGCTCCGAGTTAATAATTAAGCTTCACGTTTCGATATGCCATTAAAGGTTTGTATAAATACATTTTCTTTTTTTTTCGTTCTTTTATTTTTTTTTTTTTTTTTTTCATTTCTTTTTCCGATCGAAATCGCAACACCGCCTTTTCCTCGTTCGATTAAATTTTTTTGTCGCCTTTCGTTTTTTTTTTTTTTTCTTTTATACTTTCCTTCTTTTTTCTTTTGGTTCACTGCAAGTGTCCCCCTCCTCCCGACCCTCCCTCCCTCCCTCTCCCTATGAATAATTAAATTTCCTTTAATCGTCTAGTCGGAATGCGATTTCGCAAAACGTTCTCGTGGAAAACCGAAAGATCGCGAGAGATAGAGAGAGAGAGAGAGAGATAGAGAGAGAGAGAGAGACAGAGAGAGAGAGAGGAAGAGGAAGAGAGACATAGTTCGATCCGAACGGCGGAATGTCGATCTATTATCGTTCGAATTGACCTTGTTGTCGATTAAACGCGATAATAAGGCAGTCTATTCAACGCGAACTCGTCACGGGCATGTCAAAGGTGTTTTATATACGTAGACACATACGCCCCTGAATGCCTTAAGCGCGTAGTTTGCATTTAATTTAAACGTTTTCTCATCCTTAATTTCTCTCATCATCTTTCACGTAATATTGTTTGTCTTTCTTTCTTTCTTTCTTTCTTTCTTTTTTTTCTCTTTTTCTCTTTTTTCCTCTCATTTTCGATGGAACTCGTTCTCGATGATCGACATCCCGTAAAAGCGAGATGAAAAGAAAAATAACGTTAAGTGAATTTATTCGGTTTAGTTATATTCAGAAATTTATTCAGTAATATTAAATTCAACCTATCATAAATATATGTGTAAATATATGTGTGTGTGTGTGTGAGTATGTACGTATGTATGTATATCCGCGAATGAATCCCGTCTATATAAACAAACAGTTTGCATTTTTTTTTGTCTTCTTCTTTCAATTCTTTTTTCGGATAATACTTATCGGTGCATGTTATCCTCTTTTAAAAATACATCGTACGTATTCCGCTTTTATCATTATTGTCGAACGGAGAAGATAGTATTTGCATTACGTGCAATGTATATACTTACATACATACATATATATATATATATAATATATGGGGTGAGTCACGAAAAATAGAATACTTGGAAAAGTACAAAAGGAATTGAAAAAAGGAAAAAAAGTATCAGTACCATCGATCGGCATTAGTTCTTTCCGTCGTCCACTATACATTTCCAAATATACACATGCATACGCGCATGTGCATATTCACGTATATAGTAATATTCAGAAATGATCGTAAATTTTTAAATCCACTCCTCTCGAAAAGGAGAAATCAAATCTTGTCTTACGAGCGCCGTAACAATCTTTCCTCGTAATCGCCGGGGATAAACGTAATTAAAATAATGGTCGGACGGATTTGAAGAAAAGATAGAGAAAGAGAGAGAGAGAGAGAGAGAAAGAGAGAAATGAAGAATAGAAAAAGAGAAAAACAACGAACCGTGCATATAGGAGCTGTTGGTTCCGCGTAATAATTTCGCTAACGACCGGATCTTCGAAACGATCGAGCACAAACTGCACATACTGTGTGCATGTTCATACGTAGTTACGTACACACAACGTTGAACATTGTTAAATTGAACTTTGATATATAAAGGAAAAAGATCTTTTTCTCTTCTCTCTCTTTTCGATAAATAACGAAAAAAAAAATAAATAAATAAATAAATGTGGAATAGTCTCATACTGAGATATCCGAATGAATGGCGATATTTGAAAGGACGGATGACGACGGAATTATTAACGGATTATCATGTCTATAATTAATATATGATCGAAAATAGACGATGGATAGATCAGATAATGTCGGTAAAACAGTTAGGATTTAACCCTGACCGTTATAAAATCGGCTGGATCTTTCGTTTTGCGTCGTTGAAAGAGAGAAAAAAGAAAAAAAAAAAGAAAAAAGAAAAAATCTATACAGTTCAATGATATCGGGCGCGTTGTTGGCAAGGTTGACATTACGATCGAAGAATACTCGCCTAAGTGTTCGAGAAATCGTCGTCATAGTCGTCATAGAAGTGGCCGTGTATCTTAGTCCGAAGGCCGAGACGAGCTCGAACTACGGGGCGTTAATACGTTGAGAGAAATATTACGACTAGAGACAGGCGCATATGTCTCTCTGTATGTCTGTGTGTGTTTGTGTGTGTGTGTGTGTGTGTGTGTGTGTTTTATAGTTCCTTTTTAAACGCTCGATTCTATTCATCAAAGCGAACGCCTGATGATTTTTCACAAATCTCTTCTCTATGAATGCCCCCCATTCGTAAGAACATTTCTCATTTATTTTAACGTTTCTTTATTTTGATTTTTATCCTTACTTTCATTTTTATTTTTATTTCTATTTGATTTTTTATTTTATATTTTTTCTTCTTCTTTTTTTCTTTTTCCTTTCATTTGATGTTACGCTCAACGCGCAAGAATTCCCCGACTCGTTTGCGTGTCACCGAAGACGCGAGGGAGCAAGATCAAAGGAAATAGAGAAAATAAATAAATAAATAAATAAATAAATAAATAAAGAAAGGAAGGAAGAAATGAATAAATA
>OU426997.1:7091729-7111729 GCA_911387935.1 Dolichovespula saxonica
TGAACAAGAGAGAGAGAGAGACAGAGAGAGAGAGAGAGAGAGAGAGAGAGAGAGAGAGAGAGAGAGAGAGAGAACGTGAGTGAGCGCGCCCGACTCACCGACCCGAAAGCTCGCGTCACGGCACGGAAGCAATTCGCGGAATTTAATTAAGCACTCCTGCCTCCCCCTTTTCCTTTTTTCCTGTTTTTTTTTCCCTTTTCTTTTTTTCTATCCCCCTTCGTACAACCCAAACCATTCATTCTGAGCGACTTTTCGCGAGTGGTGGTAGGAGGATCCTTCTTTTACCCGAAGATCACCGTTGATAATAGCACCATGAATTTTCGTTACTACCATCAACGGTCGTTTTACCACGTCGAACTGTTATATTTAGGACGCGTTCGTCGTCGTTTGTTTGTTTATTTGTTTTTCGTTTTGTATATCTCACTGTTAAAAGGGTTGTGAAAAGAAGCGAGAGAAAGAGAGACAGAGAGAGAGAGAGAGAGAGAGAGAGAGACAGAGAGAGAGAGAGAAATAGATGGAGATAAAGATTCATTAAAAAAATTTTACATAAATTCATATGTATGTATGTATTTATGTATGTATGTATGTATGTATGTATGTATGTATGTATGTATGTATGAAGAACGAGAGATCGTTATCGGTGTAGAGATAAGAATTCTACGTAGTAAATACTACGGCGGATTTTTATGTTACTTTTTCTTTTTTTAATTTCAATTTCTTTTTTTTTTTTTTTTTTTTATATATATATATTTTTTTTTATAGTCGATAGACTCCAGTTCTCTCGAAGAAATCTCTCTCTCTCTCTCTCTCTCTCTCTCTCTCTCTCTCTTTCTCTCTATTTATCTATTTATTTATTCTTTTTTCGTTCCTTAGAAACTATAATATATATTTTATTTTTCTACGGTACATAGAAACGAGGCCAGGCTTCGTTATTTCAAAGGTCCCCCTTTCTACTCTTCTCTCTCTCTCTCTCTCTCTCTCTCTCTCTCTCTCTCTCTCTCTCGTCTCTCCATTACTTTTCTTTTCTCTCTCCTTTTTCATCGATCCAAGAACCTCGTGGTTTCTCTGTGATTTACAGTTAGCTATAACATTTGCATTTTAGTGCGGTACCATAAAATTGTTAGGAAATCTGTACACTCCGAGATCAGCCCCCCCCCCCCTCTCTCTTTTCTATTTTTTACTCGTTTCGTGCTCTTAAGTATCCATGTACGCGTATGTGTTCAACTATACGTATACGCATGTAATCAATTACGTATGTATGTATATACGTTTCTTCTCTTTTCTCTCTCTCTCTCTCTCTCTCTCTCTCTCTATTTATCTATCTATCTATCTATCTATCTCTCTTTTCTCTATCATTTACTCTTTCGCTATGCATTAACATAAAAATTGGATTTTTATTATAATAAAAGTCATTCTTTACGATAACTCGCGTTAAGAAGAATAAGGGCTCTTAAATGGTCCCTTAAATGAAATCACGTTTCCATGTAAATGTCCTGTCAGTCTGTATGTCTATGTGTGTGTGTGTGTGTGTGTGTGACTCATTAATAAGATAATAAATTCCAGAATATATTTTTCTCTTCTACGAGAGGAAGAAAAAATAAAAAGAGAAAAGAAATAACAAAAAAAAAAAAAAAAGGATGACAATAAATCTGTGTGATATCAATCGTTTCTATTCTACGTCATACGAAGTCACACCTTTTAACTATATATATCATTATAACACGTTATCTATTGTATTATCTAATTAGTAGACGCATAAGAGAATAGTCGTTATTATTCTTCTTCGATCTACCCGGTGACACATATTCAAGGCGTACGTCGTAATTCTCCTTCATAAACCACACGATTTATAATCGAACGATGAACAACGATCTCTCCTCAATCGATTAAAATTCAATCCGTGATTATTATCAAACTATTTGGATTTTCCAAAGCACCATAGTATTAACCAACTCCTTATTGGGTATGACGTCAACGTTCTTTTCGTTATCGTACCGAAACACTCGGGATCAAAGTACTCTTCGATGATGACGACGATGATGTCACGGGAAGAAATATCCTTAAAGGAAAAAAGGTAGAAAGAAAAACAAAGTCAAATCTTTCTCGTCGTTACTTAAAGACCAGGCTCATTATTCGATCGTTAAGATACGCGTTACTTTTTATTTATTTATTTATCTATCTTTTTTTTTTTCTATGGGGTCGGATTTGAAGAGGAGTATAGCTTGGTATTGGTAGATGCGTGAAGAAAGAAAAAAATAAATAAATAAAAATAATAAAAAAGAAAGAGGAAGAAGAAGAAGAAGACGAAGAACGTTCGAACGGAACGTTTCGATTGAATGAATTCGATGGAACTAAACAGTTGTAAAATGGATTAATTTGATAGAACGGACACACCATTCTTCGCGTAACGAGCGTAAATTGAACCTCTTTTTACGTACGCCGTGTATGGCTGCCGTAATACTCGACTAACAATGAGGATTGGTCGACGATGTAATGTACAACACCGAATTATTTCTTTCTCTTTCTATCTCTCTCTCTCGCACACTCGCCATTTCTTTCTCGTTTTCTTGTTTTCCTTTTTCTTTTGGAGTATTCCTTCCTCCTCATTTTACATGCATCTTTTTTTACGTTCTGATTATTTTTCTTTTCTTTTTTTCTTTTTGTTTTCATAACGAACGAACGAATTCTCATTTCAAAGATATATATATATATATATATATCTTTATTTTTTATAAAAATTCAATAATAAAAATCTATGAATTCATTTAAAATAAAATATCAAGAACCGTACGGCTAAAATAATCCAACTTACAAATACACCATTTCATTCTTATTATAAATATAATTAAAAATGTATAGACGTCCGATTCGACTGATCAATTATTTTTTTTTTTTTCTTTTCTAATAAAAATTAAATATATCTTTCATCTAATCAAACCTATAAATATCGACCGATCAAAATTTTATTTTACCCAACACACGCATACACTCACACGCGCGCACGCACACACACATACATACATACACATACGTATATACGGTGGAAAAAAAAACATGGTCGATTCAATGTACGATATGATGAACGTTGCTCTTTATCGAACCATAAACGAATCGTCACGGTACGTATGACGTGCACGCGCTCTGAATAGCGGCACGAACATAAAGGCATAGATGATCGCAAGCGTGTCCTCGTTCAGTCGGAACGAGGAAGAAAGATTAAGAAGAGACCAAGAAAACGAAGAAGAAGACGTAGAAGAAGAACTCTCTGATCGTATCCCGTTGAAAGAGTTGTCGAACGACTCCTCGACTTTCTTATTCTTCTTCTTCTTATTATTATTATTATTATTATTATTTTAAATTTTTATTCTGTATAACAACAACTCATTCTTCATTATTACAAGTTGCGCAAAAACAAAAGGCTAAGCAAAGAAATACTGGGTGTGTAAAAATATACTGGGTGTACTGGAAATGTTTCTATATTATTATCACGGATCAATTACTTCAGAGACATTTTCGAGTTGAATTTTTCATTCGTGCGTTCGCGAATAATTCTTTCCTTCACTTTGTTTCGTATCATCTTTTTCTTTTTTTTTCTCGTTCGAAATCGCAAAAACACGAGGACTGTAATTATACGATGGCTAATATATATATATATATATATATATATATATATATATATATATATATATATATATTTTGGAAAGATTAATCGATCTTTTTTTCTTCTTTCTTTTTGTTTTTGTTTTTTTTTTTTTACATCACCGAAGTAATTTTAAACCGACAATCTGTATACATACGTATGTACGTAGATATATATATATATATGTGTCAAGAAGAAATAGGAAACAAGAAGAAATTAGAATTACATTAAAAAAAAAAAAGAAAAAAAAATAGAAAAAACGAAATAGTAATACGTAATAAACAAGTATCAAATTTTTTCTATCGTCGTATTTTTATTGTATTTTATTTAATTTTTTTTTTTTTTTTCTTCATTTAGATCACAAAATTACGAGGTCAAAAGAAAACCCCGAAGAAGATTAATCTATTTTATACCTTCTTTCTCTTATTTTTTGTTTTTGTTTTTTAATCAACCGAATACTTTTGGACCCATTCCGTATGCATACGTAAGTACTTCCACACACACACACACACACACACACACACACACACACACAGGAAATAAAGGTAGAACGAAAAGAAATTGGAATAAAATAAAAATGAGAAGGAAAGAAAAAAGTAAAAGTTAAAAAAAAAAAGAAAAGGAACAGAGAATTTGTAATAAAGAAAAAATTGTAATACGAAACAGGTGTCACGGAGCGACGTCGTGTCTATTTCACTTTGTAATTACGATATAAATCTGATTTTAATTACGAGAAGAGACATCCTTGATTTCCGACAGACGTACTCTGAAAGGATGAACTAAAAGAACAATACTAATAATAATAAGAATAAGAAGAATAATAATAAGAAAGAGAAGTAGAATAAGAAGAGAAAATAAGTCTCTTTGTAGGTCTGTAATAGATAGATAGATAGATAGATAGTAGTAGTAATAGTAAAAGGAGAAGAAAGGACAACTCGAAAAGATTTCTTCCATCTCCACCTCCTCCTCCTCCTCCTCCTTCTTCCTTCTTTTACCTCCATAGACAATTATTATATTCCTTTGTTCGACTTTGGTGTTTGATCCAGACTCTTTCCTATCACCGAAAGATAGAAATCTTAAAACAATGCAAATATTCTAGTTGCGTTTTATCGATACGAGCAACGATACTTTTTTTATTTCCTATTTTCTTTTTTTCTTTTTTTTTTTTTTTTTCATACCAACATTATATTTTTTTCTCTTGGTCCTTTTCGCCGTCCATTAATTTTGTTTTTGTTTTGTTTTGAGAGAAAGAGAAAGAGAGAGAGAGAGAGAGATACTTAAACGCTGTTTAGCGAGTACCAGGTTTAAAGTACTCCAGTAAGCCTTTGAACAGTTAATGTCCAAGATAGAATATATTTGTGTTATTATGTTTCGTAAAGAACGGGTACACGAAAAAGTTTTTTAAAATGGCCTTCTTAAAAGTACGACGAAGAGTTTTTTTTTTTCCTTTACTATTTTTATTTTGCTTTGTTACATAAAAACTACGAGTTCAGAAAGGAAGAAAAATTAATCTGAGATTAATGGTATACTCGAAAGAGAAGAAGGAAAGGAATAAGGAAAGAAGAAGAAGAAGGAAACAAGAGAGAGAGAGAGAGAGAGAGAGAGAGAATTATTGATCTTCAATATCATTGGGTAACTATTTGCTAAACCTATAATTTCTTTAATTTTTTTTTTTTTCTTTATAGACGCATCTTCAAGAAAATTCGTTCGTTTAATTTCTTCTTCCTCGTTCGAGAAATCCTTTCTAACGCGTTTTAATCGTGAATATTTATTTTTCGACAAATGTTTCTTTCTTCTCTTTTTATTTTCTCCTTTTTTTATTTTTTTTTTATTCATCTTTTTTTTTTGAAATCGTTTCGTTACATCCACAATTTTTTTATCCGATTGTCTGATTATATCTATATATATATATATATAATACATTTATGAAATCTAATTGATAAATAAATCAGGTAGGGTCATTAAATTTTTACAATTATTTAAAATTAATTCGTGACAAAATATATAGATAAGTAAGTAAGTACGTATATGTATATGTATAATATATATAATACATTTGTGAAATTTAATTGATAAATAAATCACGTAGGGTCATTAAATTTTTACAATTATTTAAAATTAATTCGTGACAAAATATACCGATAAGTAAGTAAGTACGTATGTATACGTATATATTATATATATATATATATATATATATATATATATATATATATATATATATATATATATATTATATATTCGTCATTGGTCGCATGCGATTATCCATTCCAGTAGTCACTGAACAGAGTGCCGAACGATGGTAATGCATATAAAGCGAAAAGAGAGAGATAGAAAGTGAAAGAAAAAGAGAAAGAGAAAGAGAAAGAGTATCTTTAACTATAGTTATCGTCGATGGTTTTAGTATATGTATAGGTATATAACAATGAATTCGTAAATTAGCTTTTGGAATTCACTAAAGAAACGTTCGGCATTTGCATAGGCGTCTCTCTTCTTCAGCCCGTCAAGGATATCCTTTAAAAGCATCGAATAAAAGATAGATAGAGAGAGTGAGAGAGAGAGAGAGAGAGAGAGAGATAGAGAGTAAGAGAGCAATCCAAACCTTTTGTTTCCACTTTAACTCTTGCAGACTTGATGAAACAAAGCCCCGTTGTAGCAGCTGCGACCGCCAAGATTTACTTTCTGTAACTTCAAGTCCTACGCTTTAAAACGTACGATTTCTCTTTATTGCGCGCAAAACCAATGGAAAATATGCAAAATAGAAATTGCTCAGTGATATGTCTTTTAATAATAAGCTAAGTTTGCCATTAACTTTCTCTCTCTCTCTCTCTTTCTATCTCTCTATCTCTCTATCTCTCTATCTCTTTCTCACCATCACCCTCTTTTCCCTGAAAACAATTTCTGTTTGTCCTTCCCTCGCCCCCCTTTTTTCTCTTCTTCTCTTATTTTTATTTACTTTTCGCTTTTTACTTTCCTTCGAACTATTTTTTGTTTCTCTTTATCTTTCTCCCTTTCGTCGACGCAAGCATAAATGATACCGCTTATTGAAATAAATATCGAGTGAAGTTATTTATGTCTGTTCGTTTTCTCTCTCTCTCTCTCTCTCTCTCTCTTTCTCTCTTATTTCCGATTCGAGTTTATCGCGTTTATCGATTCGCTTTGGGAGGGAAAATTTATAATAATAATAATGATAATGATAATAATAATAATAATAATGAAGGTACAATATTTAATCGTGCCGAGAACACAAGCTGGGCCGCCCGATATAAAATCCCCAGATCGTTTTCGTCATAATCCTTTTTTAATAGTCGATCGTGATTGGCCAGTTTCGTGACCGAATACCTATTAAACCGTATGAAACGTTATCCCGCTTTCAAATATTGTAGTCCGTATTTGTCATTGATCGTATACTGTCGACAACTGGCACGCGCGTGATCATTAAAATGACTTATGTATTATTTGCCTGTTCGTTTATTTATTTGTTCGCCTGTTTGTTCGTTCGTTTGTTTGTTGTCCTTTCCGTTCAGCGTCGATTATTAAATTGACTATATATATATATATATATATATATATATATATATATATATGTTCGAATATATTAAATTCGAAAATTATTCGTACTTTTAATATCAATCAACATGGTCGAATTGTATGAACCGAAACAAGCCAATGATCGTGAATATGATCGGAGTTGTTTCAAATATTGAAAAAAAAAAAAAAAAAGAAACGCATTTCGTTTCTCCGACGTGTTATTTTTGAAATAACGTCAATTATATAAAACGTCATTATATGAACGTCATTATATGAAACGTCAATTGTATAAAAGAGTATCGTTTAGGTTTGTTAGGAACGAAGAGATATTTTTAAGTATTATTTCGTCGGACGAAGGAATATATTTAAGGATATATTAGAATATATTTATTTACATTTAAGGGAGTATTAAGAATAAATCTACTTAACTATTTTTCTGTACTTTTTTCCATCGTATAAATCGCAATTTTTGAATAATTCCGACGATTCAAATGTCGTCGATTAAAAATATAATGTGAAATCGAATTCGACAAAGGGAGAACAAAAAATTTTTTCCAAAATGTTCCAAGACGAAGAAACATCCGATTATATCAATCAATCAATCAATCAATCAATCAATCAATCAATCAATCAATCAATCAATCAATCAATCAATTAATTAATGAATAACTTGTGCCTCTCGATTAAATTCGAGACTAAAATTTCGCGTATACTTCTACGAATTTTTTCTTTTCTTATCACGTAAAAAACTTTTCAACGTTCTCACTTTTTATACGAACGTTGTATGAGTTATGACGCAGCATTATTTTTATTATATGAAGTACGTGTAAAATAAAAAAAAAAAAGAAAGTAGAAGATTATTTATTTGACTTACTTTCAAAAATCGGAGAGTATATAAAAGAGAGCAGGGTAGAGATAGAAACAGAGAGAGAGAGAGAGAGAGAGGGAAAAAAGAAAATTCCTCGAAAAGACGACGACTATGATGACGATAATAATAATAATGATGATTATGATGATGATGATGATGATGATGATGATGGCCATCGATAAAACACGATTCGTTTCGTTTAAATCGTCGATCAAAATTCCGCTCGCTTTTCTTTCACGACCGCGATGGATCAGCGACAAGAAAAGGAGGGTGAGAGGGAGGGAGGGAGGGAGATGTTATTGGTGATGGTGAGTAGAGAAACTCAGCCGCAAAATAATTGGCGAACGTGTCGTCCGCATATATCGGTTTAGTCGCGAATGCGCGATCGCGCGTGAGTACTATTCCCTCTCTCTCTCTCTCTCTCTCTCTCTCTCTATCTATCTATCTTTCTATCTATCTATCTATCTATCTCACACTTCATGTGTACGTCTCTCTCTCTCTCTCTCTCTCTCTCTCTCTCTCCATCTCTATCTCACTCTATTTCACACTTTCTGTACGTATATATATATATATGTGTGTGTGTGTGTGTGTCTCTCTCTCTCTCTCTCTTTTTGTCTGCTTCTGTCTCTCTCTATCTCTCTCTATCTCTATCTCTATCTCTATCTCTATCTATCTCCATCAAACTGTCTCTCTATCTCTTTCTCACTTACTCTCTCACTATCTCTTTGTCTGTCTCCATCTCTATCATTCTCCATCTCCATCTCCATCTCTCTGTCTCTGTCTGTCAGTCAGTCAGTCTATCTGTCTGTCTGTCTCTGTCTCTCTGTCTCTCCGTCTATCTGTACAGGTGTTAGAATTAGAGAGAGAGAGGGAGAGAGAGAGAGAGAGAGAGAGAGAGAGAGAGAGAGAGAGAGAGAGAGAGTGAGAGTGAGAGAGAGAGAGAGAGGCCGGGCGGGCTCCAAGTACATATATACAATAGAGAGGCATGCAGGCCACACCCTCCTCGTTGTTACTGCTTACACACAACGTACGAGAGCCACAGAGAGAGTGAGAGAGAGAGAGAGAGAGAGAGGGAGAGAGAGAGAGAGAGAGAGAGAGAGAGTTGTGGTCGATACGTTTGATCCGAGTGCCGAAATCCGTTCTACGGTTTTAACCATCCGCGCATTCTCGAATCCGCTTCTGGTCGAGCGACATACACGCGGTGGTCATGGTTTTTTATGATGGTGTGGAAGAGCGAGGAGGGAAGGAGGTGGCGTTGGTTATTACGGTGCCTAAAGCACGAAAGGAGAGAGAGAGAGAGAGAGAGAGAGAATAAGTGGTACTTATCCACGTCGAACCGAACGTTTATGTGTATTTTGCGTTTATGTGTACTCAGTCGCCTTTTATTTCTTCTTCTTCTTCTTCTTCTTTTTTCTTTTTTCTTTTTCTTTCTCTCTTTTTTCCTCGCCCCTTTTTTTTTTTATCAGCGAGCGATAATGCAACGAAGGACACCTTCATCTCATCGTTTCGATGATTCGCGTCGAATCGCAAGAAAATATCGCCTGTCTCTTTTGACTCCTTCGTTTTTTTTTCTTTCTTTTTTTTTTTTTTTTTATTACTTTTTTTTTTCTTTCGTCTATTTTTCTTTCTTTCGTTCGTTTGTTTGGAAAACGATCGGATCTTCTTCTCCTCTCATTAGCCCCCTTGTTCCCTACCCCCTTTATCCATCTTATGAATAACGTGAAATCCGTTTTTTCTTCATCTTTTTTATATCTATTTTTTTTTATTATCTTTTTTATTTTTTTTTCTTAAACTCAACGAACAACTAGACGACAAATTCGTATCGCGTACGGAGTTACGAGAGTTTCATGATTTAATCTATTGAATAAGTTAATATCATTCCGTGGAAAGTTTGTATCTATTTACTTATCTCCCTTTCTCTCTCTCTCTCGCTCTCTCTCTCTCTCTCTCTCTCGCATCGGAAAATCTATTAGAAATTAATAATATCGATATAATATTCGGCCGATGAAAGGATATTAGATTTTTCTTCCTTCAGGGCGATTTCATCAAAGACGATTTTCCATGGAGATTTTCATCGCATCACAACCACAACACAACACGGCCACCATAAGCACCAATGGGAGAGCCTCGACGCGTTCCATTCTTCCCTCCCTCCCTCCCTCCCTCCCTCCTACCCTTCTTCCTTCCCTTCGTTCCCTTTTCTGTATATCGAACGATATCCTGCTTGTTATTATCAGAGCCTACTCTCTCTCTCTCTCTCTCTCTCTCTCTCTCTCTCTCTCTCTCTCACCGATCTTTTTCATCGTTCCCTTCGTCTCTCTTTGCCCGTACCACCTCGGCTAACTCCTTTCAGCTTGCACATTCCAAACTTAATCTTCTTTCGCGTAGAAGATGGGTAGAATTTCATTTACTTGTGTAGCCTCTCCCTCCCTTCTCTCCATTGATTCCAGACGCCATGTTCCAGTTTAGACGGGCCCGGAAATCGAAGTAGTTCTAACCTGTAGTCACTTCATATTGCCTAACTCAATTTCAACTACGATAGAGAGAGAGAGAGAGAGAGAGAGAGAGAGAGAGAGAGGCCTTCCTTTATACCTTTCAAACCCTACGGCGATAATACCGCGTTTATAATACCATATCGGTATTGCAAAATTTTTATATAATTTATATACAATATATATATATTTTTCTTTTTTTTGTATTAGAATGTTTCTTAACGTTTGTTTAGATATTTATTCATTTATTCGTTTATTCGTTTATTCGTTTATTCGTTTATTCGTTTATTCGTTTATTCGTTTATTCGTTTTTTCGTTTATTCGTTTTTTCGTTTGATGTTTATTTATCAAAATAATGCTATTCCATGGAAAAGCATTATTTTGATAAATTCATAATACGTAAATAATTGTGATACTTTTCTTGTAAGAGATATTCGTATTCGTGTCGTCGAAGTTTATATTACATATATACATGCGAATTTATTTAGGTATATACTCTTGATACCCGTAGAACATCGTATTGGTAAATTCAAGTTACAAAAATAATCGAGAGAAAAGTTTCTGTAAACATGCACGTTTACCGGACCCACACACACACACACACACACACACATATATATCTCGAAGTTAAAACTCGTTTTGTATTCCAACGTTTTCTCTTCCGCAAGAAGAAAATCAAATTATAACTCTGACCCCATGTGTGTGTACTGTACTATCCGAAATCGTTGAAAGTAAGAAAAGAAAAGAAAAAAAAAACAGAGAGAGAGAGAGAGAGAGAGAGAGAGAGAGAGAGAGAGAGAGAGAGAGAGAGAGAACGTAAGAACCTCCCCCCCTTACCCCTTAGCCCCCTTCGCCAACGTATAAGAAACAGCTGTACATAAAAATACTCTTTAGGTATTACATACTCGCTTTCAGCTTTAAGTGGTATACGTATGAATGTAGCCAGACGTATCTCTCACACGGTTTTAAGCCGATCATTCTAAGTAGAGAAGATCTACGCTTGAGCGTACGTAGAAAAATTCGATATACGTGCATTGTTGCCGTTGTCGTTGGCGCTGTCGTCGTTGTTTTCCTTGTTCAAGATCGAAAAATAAAATTTTCGAGAGAAGATTAACTTTATCGACTGTTTATGTAATAAAAGAATAAAAAAAAGAAACAAAGAGAAAGAGAGAGAGAGAGAGAGAGAGAGAGAGAGAGAGAGAAGGAGAAGAAGACGAAGTTTATCGAATTTCGTTGAAGCGAAAATAAAATAAAATGAAATAAAATGAAATAAAATGAAATGAAATGAAAGACGAAAAAAGAAAAGGGAAGAAGAAAAATAGGTGAAAGAAGTTTTAAAAAAGGGAAAATAAAGAAGAACAAAAAGAAAGGAAAATAGAGGAATAAGTGTTTGTTAAGAGAAGTTAGGAAACTAAAGGGAACAGGAAGAGGAGGAGAAGGAGGAGGAGGTTGAGGAAGCAAGCAAAAGAAAAAAAAAAATAAAAGGAGAAAAAAAGAGAATATAAAAGGAGCTTAGGAAGATAGCTTGTTGCTTTATTCTATTGCACGGAAAATTCCGTATTATTTACGGACCGTACGTTGATTCCTTATTTCTGGCACGTACCTATAAACATACGGTTGCCAAAACGAAGTTTGAAGAAAGAGGTAATCTCCCGCCATTGTCGTCGTCGTTGTCGTCCTCGTAACTCGTCGTAGTCTTTCGATAAACATTTACCTAACGTACGTACATACATACATACATACATACATACATACATACATACATACATACATACATACATACATACATACATACATACGTACATACATGCATACGTACGTACATACGTAGGATAGATAGATACGTGAAAGTGAATGGAGAGAGAGAGATAGATAAAACACATTGGGAATTTCAATGTAAGCGAGAGGAAAATAGACTTGCGTTTTCTAGGACGTATATAAAATCGTCGGGGATGACATTGCACGACTTTCGTACTATGAGACAACAAGGTGATGGTGTATTTGTGTATCTGTCTATCTGTCTGTTTGTCTGTCTGTCTGTCTATCTGTCTGTCTGTCTGTCTGTCCGTCTGTGTGTGTGTGTGTGTGTGTGTGTTTGTGTTACCCGTTTTATAAAGTAAGGGTATACAAGTACACATTCTCCATTTTCCGTCGAGATGTTACGTTTGGCTCCAAGCCAAACGTAAGCGTGTCTGACTACTACTCGGCTTCTACTACTGCGCCCTCCCCCTCCTCCCGCCACCGCGCCTAAGCCCACCGATTTTCCACTTTTTATCAAAGAGAGTGATAGAGAGGTTTAGAGAAAAAGAGAGAGAGAGAGAGAGAACTAGAGCGAAAGGAAAAATATTTAAAGCCGATATTATATATGCTCGATCGAACGAAGAAAATTCTATCGTTCTCTCTAGTCTTTCATTATTTTCTATATTCTTTCTTTATTTCGTTCTTTCTTTTCTTCCTTTCTTTGATCGTTTGTTTGTTTGTTTATTTGTTTGTATGTTTGTTTCTCATTAAATCCAATTCGATCGAGACGTTCGATAAATGATCAATCGTTGATTTAAATCATTCAATTTAATTATCCTACACGAAATAATATCCTCGTAAGGATATTTTTTCCTTTTCAGTTTCGTTTCATTCGAATAATAAACGATAATATATATATATAAAGAAAAATTATATATAAAAGAAGAAAAAAAGAAATCTTCCTACTGTCTCTCGGTATTGTCAATTGGAAATATTCGCAAGGACGCGTTCTAACTTTACTTTCTAGTTTATTACACGTCCATCTTCTATTCCTTATCGTCTATCTTCTATTTCCCAAGTTCTATTATATTTATATATATATATATATATATATGTTCCTTTAGTTCTTATCTTTTTTCATTTCCTAATTTTCTTTCTTTTTCTCTTTTTCTCTTTTTCCTTTTGGTAGGTGAATTTCGAGATCGAATCGATCAACGAGCAACGACAAGAGAGAGACAGACAGACAGGAAGAGAAAAAGAGAGAGAGAGAGAGAGAGAGAGAGAGAGAGAGAGAGAGACAGACAGACAGAGAGAAAGAGATAGAGAGAGATTATCGCTTCGCTAGGTAATTCCGTGTCTCGATTGAAACGAAAAGAATAGTTTTCTACAAAAAGAGAAAGAGAAGGATAAAGATAGAGATAGAGAGATAGATAGAGAGAGAGAGAGAGAAGAGAGAAGAGAGAAGGGAGAAGGGAGAAGGGAGAATCATTGACATCGGCCTCTTTTCGGATTTTACGTAGATAAAGAGAAAGATAAAGAGAGAGAGAGAGAGAGAAAGTCACATGTAACACGTATAAAAAGAACGATAAACGGATTACGAAAAAGCATTATAGTATAGAGAGAGAGAGAGAGAGAGAGAGAGAGAGAGAGAGAGAGAGAGAGAGAGAGATAAAAATAGAGATAGAAAGGTTACAAAGGTAGGAGCTATTGTAAACGTTCAGTTCTGATGCCTTTGATAAGAAAGAAAAATGTGAATGATGGGCGAGAGATCTCGTCGATCGATATTACGAGAAAGGGATTCTCTTTACTTTTCTTCTTAATTACATTTTTCTACGAGTCTTGTTTTTTCTTTTCTTTCGTTAATCTTTCTTTTTCTTTCTTCTCTTTTTGTCCCCCCCCCCCCCCTTCTTCGTCTTCGGCTTTCTTTCTTTCCTCCCTTTTCCTTTTCTTTCCTTTCCTTCCCTTTTTAACGCCACTCGATCGATCGACAAAAGAGATCGGACGGACGAACGGGGTGGTGGTGGTGGTAAGGGGGGGGAGGGTGACGGGTAAGAATGCAAAAAAGTAATGCATTTGTTCGCGCTTGATATCGTATTTGTACTTTCCGTAGACCCGAAGCAACGAATATCGCTTATCGCAAGTAACATCGAACGACTTGGTCGACGATGACAAACGCGAAAGTTTAAACGTCGCTTATGATTTACGATCGACGAGTTTTTACTCGAAAGAAGAAACGAAGAAACGAAAGAGGGGAGAAGAGAAAGATAAGAATAAGGAAAGAGAGAGAGAGAGAGAGAGAGAGAGAGAGAGAGATACGAAGGCAAACAAAAAAAAAAAAGAAAAATGAGAAAAGGTATAGGCTCGATGAAACTTGCAACGAATTAACGCGTCGAAAGGGGATTTTCATTTGCGGTAACGAGTTACTTCACGAACAGAGAGAGAGAGAGAGAGAGAGAGAGAGAGAGAGAGAGAGAGAGAGGCAACGTGTACTACATTTTAGAAAGGCAAACTCGCGTGGAATTTAAAAAACAATCCCGGTATTTTTACGAGTAAGAAGATTTATTTGCCCTTTCATAGCTCCAGTAGAAAGAAACAAGAGCAATTGCAGTACACTGCTATCATATTTCTCTGTCTCGATGAGAGTAAATGCTTTCGTAATACAAACGCACACACAGAGAGGCATATGCAAATATACAAACACACACACACACACACATATATATATATATATATATAAATACATACACGCGCGCAGATGCATACGTATGCAAATCTAACGTCTACGTTCGTACGCTCTTTAGCCGAACAGTCGTAGAGTACCGTGCTATATATCTTTAATCCTTGAAAACTCTCTAAGCGAAGGGATAAAAAAGGGGAAATATTTTAAAGAGTCGCGTTTACCAACCCAACCAAACCCCCATCCCCTTGAACCTTCACCCACCACCTCCCACCTACCACTCCCTCGTGAGGAAACTCGAACGTCGATAAAACTGTAGAGATAAACTTCGTCCAAACCTTGGCCCTGTATTCCCTCTTGATTAACCCTTTTGCATTCCACCTAAACTATAGGTGAACAATTCCCGTGATAATATTAATAATGGTCATTACATTTCGTGATACTCGAATTTGTTTTCGATCATTGTTTATGTATGTGTGTTTATTTTTCTTCTTCTTATTTTCTGATATTCCTTGTTACAGCGGGCACCAATCTAGTCGGGAAGTTTACACAAAGCGTACGTAGGATCGTTCAAGATGTCAAGGACGAAGGAACGTCGAGTGAGTATATATTATAAATAATATTTATTTTTCTTTCTTTCTTCCTCCTTCTCTTCTTCTTCTTCTTCTTCTTCTTATTTGCAAATATTCGAGAAATAAGCGAAGTAGTCGGACTTAGAGCTCGGAAGAGCTTACACACCGTTCGATTGATCTCTAACAAATAAGATTAAGGAATACGAGCAAGGAGGAGAGGTAAAGTTCTTCTTTTCAATTTTAAAGTAACAAGTAGGCCGTAAGTAAGTACCACTCGATAGAGTCTACCTAGTCGTCCCCTTTTCAAATAATTTAAGAAGATACGATTTCTTCTTTTTTTTTTTTTTTTGTTTTTTGTTTTTTTACCCCGATCTATGTAAGTCTAACCGTACTCGAGGAAACAAGTGGTAGTCGTTGAATCAGTGAAAAGACGTTCGTAGATACGGCCAATCGTTGGAAATAAGTCGTTGGCTAAGAGCCAAATCAGACAGGTTGTTAGTTTATCCTTTTCTCTCTCTCTCTCTCTCTCTCTCTCTCTATCTATCTATCTATCTATCTATCTATCTATCTATCTATCTATCTTTCGTGAATAGAACTGGCGGCGGACGTTGGTCCTATCTCTGTATGGTTGTTGGTTCGGTTAACGTCGTGTGTATTTACGGTACGTGTGTTAACTCTATTAAACTTGGATTAACACTATCTAATTAACACGTTCTTCCTGGTTATGCCAATTCTCTCTCTCTCTCTCTCTCTCTCTCTCTCTCTCTCTCTTTCTAATTATGACAATAACGAGTAACTTCGTGCTGTACGTTCAAATATATTCATTATTTCTTTTTTCTTTTTATTTTATTTTAATTTCTCTTTTTTTGTCCTTTTTTTTTAACAGACAAACTCTAAATAAACATATATATATATATATATATATATATTTATAATGTATACGTAGTTCTAAATGACGTTGAATTTATTTGTTCTGTGTGATTGTTATAGCGGTTGTACGTTAGTTTTTAGTAATGTCAACGGTTATATACTTACTTACGCATGGTTAAAAATAAAAAATAAAATATACATATATAGGACACATAAACGTAAGCGTACACGTGCGCGCGTACATACGTACTTTGAATTATGAATGTTTTATTCAGATGTACTCGTGCTTTTAACGGGTCTCGTAATCTACGAAGTTACGAAGTACGTTTTCATATAATTAAATTACATCGTTTGTATAATATAATATAATATATATATATATATATATATATATATATATATCTATATATATATATATACTCAATGATAGTTGTCATACGTGTACACCTACATGGATAATTTTAATTAATTAATTAATTAATTAATTAACTAAATTATCTAACTAATTAGTTTTTATTATTATTATTGTATTTCTCGTTGGACGATACAATTAGTATAGAGAGAAATTGCATTAGCATGATCGGGGCGAAACGATTGAAAATGGAAAGAAAAAAGCTTCGTAGAGATATTAATAGGGAAATTAGATCGTACGTGGGTTAATTAGTCGAAACATCGATAGCTTCGAGTATGGTATAGCGATTCACGGCATGGATAAATATATATTCCTTTCGATATTCCGAAATATAATATATATTCCGAAAATTCGACGTTGCGTGGCGAAGAGAAGAGGAAGAAGAAAAATATAAAAAAAAAAAAAAATAAAAAAAATAAAAAAAAAATAAACAGACACCGACCGAGAATATTGCCAGCTTCGTCGCGGTTTATGCCGGTCGACTCGTTCATTATTCGTTTTATTTATATCGTCGAATTTCGTTACCAATCTGCGTTGTTGTGCGAGTTAATTGAGAATCAATCGAAACTGGATTACGTCGTAGCGGTTAGTTGGCACAAGCGAGCCAGTTGGCGGTACCGATTTTTAAAATAGTGTTGGTTGTCGCGTAAAAACGAAAAAAAAAAAAAACAAAAAAAAGAAAAAAAGAATTAAAAAAGAACGTACTCTCCTTTCGAGAAAATAAAAAACAATTGGACGATTATTGACTTCGCGATTGCAACGATTATTGAAATATATAACGGGTATGATACCCTGATCTATGTGAATGTAACGAGCCAATACGTGGCAAAGATTTTTAATACGAAAAATTATTCCTAATATACAAACACGTACGTGTCTTTTTGTACCATTTAATGTATATGTATATATATATATATATATTTATTTTCCCCTTTTTTTTCTACGAATTTTAAAACACCGTCCTCGTGTCGAGATAATTTCGCCCTGAAAGAGAACGACTAAGTTATATATAAATAAATAAATAAATAAATAAATAAATAAATAAATAAATATATATATATATACGTATAATTAATTATTTAATTAGTTTAATAAATTATACATATATATATATAATTCCGATCGCGAGTAGATCGATAGAGAGTATCCGCGTTCGAAAAGTGGCTATGATAAACGTACGTTTGCTTGCACGCTTTTGTCCGAGTCCTTTAAACTTTATCGATTGCAGGTGGTCAAACGAAGGAAGAGGTCATAGAGACGAACGAACGACTGAGGGTGGTAAGGATACGTCTTGAAGGAAGTTATGACACCGCTAAACGTGCTCTAGTAGACCTGATGTGCAAGTATACGAACAGTAAACAAGTCCGTAACGTGTTCCAACGTTACAACCTCCTGAAAGTTATGATCAAGGTGAGGAAACTTCTATCTAAAACTCTCTCTCTCTCTCTCTTTCTCTCTCTCTCTGTTCATTCTCTCTCACACTCACCCCACCTCGCCATCTTTCTTTCTCCACTACTCTCTCTATCTCTCTCGTAATTATACGCTTCAACATTGACGCCTTTATCCCTTTGTGCGGTTCTCATCCTTGTCTTACCTTGTAAATATTATACCGTGAATAGTAACTTTATCTTATCTCTCTCTCTCTCTCTCTCTCTCTCTCTCTCTCTCTCTCTCTCTCTCTCTCTCTCTCTCTCTCTCTCTCTCTCTCTCTCTCTCTCATGACAAAACATTAAATTTAGCTTCCTCGGTTAAAACGTTATACGAGTTTACTTTTCTTTTCTTCCACCCTCCTCTTTCTCTCTCTCTCTCTCTTCTTTCTTTTTTCTTTTCCTTTATGTTTGTAAAAAAAAAAGGTAAAAAAGAGAAATGCGAATCGAGAAAACAATGAGTATCCTCAATGAAAATTATCATCGTCATGACGTATTTATTTACTTGAATCAATTTTCGAAATTATCGTTTTCTTTATATTTGCTTTTTGACTATCAAATAACGTTGCAATTTTTTTTTTCTTTCCGTCGCATAAATACGCGATTATTGTTATTATTATTATTATTATTATTATTATTATTATTATTATTATTATTATTACTATTTAGAGAGAGCGAGAAAGGGAGATATATATATAGGAACGCCTATGGGGGCTGGCTAGTAACAAAGGGGTATAACGTTTATCGCTTAAATCCGTCATCATCCCTTTAAAGTGTAACGCACGTATACTCATCCACAGCCAACCCCACCATACATACATAAATAGATTCGCGTACGTGTACATACGTGAACTATCCCAGCATGAAATTAACTTAGCCCATGGAATTTCATGTGTCGTCCTGTTACCTGTCCTGTTACCATCCAACGCAGCTTTTTCCCTCAACGCAACCTCCCCCGGCCCAACCCTCCCACTTTATCATTCTCCTTCTACTCGTTCGCCGTAAATGTTATCCCGTATATGAAACACCGTCAACGTTTCACTACTCTCGTTGACGATTAGAATTTCTTTTTCCCCGTGTTATCGATGATAAAGTCAGCGCGACGATACACGTTCGACGATTAAATTTCGTTCTGGACGTGCACGCGTCTCGGGGCATTTATTTATTTATTTATTTTTTATTGTTTTTTATTTTTTAATTACGTATGAAAGATACCATCTTTCTCTACGTCAACGAAAAACCGACGGGATTTTATTCCTTTTTCTTTTCTTTTTTTTTCTTTTTTCTTCTTCTTTTTGATCAATTTTCAAAGAACACGAACATTACCGCGTACGTGCGCACGTACGCGCCGGACATAGTCGATTACGTTCGTACGAACTAATTGAATCGTTCATTTTCTTTTTTTTTTTTTTCTTTTTTTCTTTTCTTCTCATCTCTCTCGTCCTCCCTTTTTCTTCCTATCCTTGTCCTTTTCTTTTTTGCCGACGGTAGAATTTATAGACAATTTTCAACGCTAAAATGAAACGCTTAATGAAACGAGTTTGTTTGATCCTTTTCTCTTCCATCCCTTTCGCGCCACCCCCCTCTAACCCTTCGCTAACCTCTACCCATCCCCTCCTTCCTCATCGTTCTCTCTCTCTCTCTCTTTCTTTCTCTCTCTTTCTATCTCTATCTCTATCTCTATCTCTCTGTGGACGATAGAGCTAGGAAAGTTACTCGCGCTGTGGTTTTGGCTTTATTCTCGTACGTAGATACGTATGTATGTAGTACA
>OU426997.1:7114229-7139229 GCA_911387935.1 Dolichovespula saxonica
TACCCAGATGACCAATGATCTGTACAGGCTGCTGAAAAAGTATACGGGACTTAGGAATCTTATTCGTGTTCTAAAGGTATGTATATAATAAAAAAAAAAATATATATATATATATATGTAATAATAAAAAATAAGTAAATATGTAAATAAATATTGGAAGGATCCAAAAGGAATTTTCTTCTCACTTCAAATTATTTCGAATGAAATATTTTGTTATTTTTTTTTTTTTTTTGTTATATATTTTTTTTCTTTCGTCTTCGAAAATCGAAAATTATTAAATATTGAATAGGTGCGTACAAAAAAAAAATAGATATATATATAAATACTTACAAATAAATCGATACGTATATTGAAAGAATGAGAATGAAAAGGCTATGGAAAAGTAATTATTTGACGAATTATTTATTTATTTATTTATTTATTTATTTATTTGTCTTTTCGTTGTTTCTTTTCTTTTCTTCATTTTCGGTCAAAAAATTATTACAGATCAAATATGTATGTGCGAAAAAGAAAAATAAGGAGGGAAAGAGAGAAAGAAAAGGAAAAATAATATCAGGAGAAAGATGAAAAGGATCGGTAGATTTCTCAAAGGATAGGTATAACAAGTTTGTCCAATGGCGAAATAGAAAAAAAAAAAATACAAATTATGAACGTGTGCGTGTGCGCGAGTGTTGGACGATCGAGGAGAAGAAAACTCAAGGGAGAAACACGTTCGAACTTTTTCTTTTCCTTTTTCTTTTCCTTTTCTCTCATTTTTCTTTTTTATCCTTTTTCTTCTTTTTCTTTTTTTTTTTTTGTCGGAGTATCATTTCGTCGTGTTTCCGTGCTAGAAAAGGTTGTATCGGGTTCTATCGAATATAAGGTTCGAATGATAGAAGAAGAAGAAGAAGAAGGAGAAGAAGAAGAAGAAGAAGGAGAGATAGAGATAGATAGATAGATAGATAGATAGAGAAAGAGAGAGAGATACATTTAATCTAACCGGATTCGATGTCTTAAAACGTTTCCACGGCCATTTCGATTTAACCGGCATTGCCTCGACATATAACACATGGCGTGACGTTATTGAAAGCTATACACGTAAATCACCTTAACACCATGGGGCTATTTCCTTTTCCATTTGACAAAGGTAAAAATCTATATAAAAGTCGGAACGTCACACTTGCGTGCGGTAAAGGAAAGATCGATCGGATCGAAAATGCCGAAGGAACGAAGGAGGAACGAAGGAAGATTGGAAGGAGGAAGTACCCTGTGTTTTATGTCACCTTTTAATCTTAATCTCATTTAACCTGCCAATCGAATTCGTCTACGATATAGAAGAAAATCCGGATTAAACGATTATCGGCGTATTTTCATTTCGATCATCTTACGATAACAATATTTAAACGATATCGCGAAAACGTTAATCGAGTCTCGAACTACTTTCTCCGTTCTTTTTTTTTTTTCTTTTTTTTTTTTTTTTTTGATGCTTGTGGGGAGGATAGGAGGAAGGGAACGAGAACAATGGAGAGAGTATATTTTTTAATTATCAAAAATAATACGATCCCTCTGATCGGTCTTAGGTATTATCGAAAATGATTGATCGGTTGTATCGATCTTTCTCAACTTTCATTACGAGATACAATCGTGCATGTAATTTGTTAATTATTAAATCGCACGAATCTTATATCGCATAAACTCGTATAAACTCATCTAAGATGTACAATATATGTATATGCATATATGTGTGCGTGTTAATGATTAATAAATCAATAATATTTAATAATAATAATAATAGCAATATAGATGTTACACAAGTATATGTATATATATATATATATTTTTTTTTTTTCTTTTTCTTTTAACAGGAGGAGTACAACAATTCCAAGATATATCCAATGTTCCCGCGCTACACGATCCTGAAGGATATGATAAAGGATATTATGCATAATCCAGATTACATGGAGGTTTGTCACGAGTTGGATCAAGCATAGCGGCCGGACCCCCTCCACCGTTCGCCACGGATGACCTTGTAAATCAAAAGGTTCTCATTCCGAGGCGCATCGGTGAAGGGGGTGCACAGACCACGGTATCACCTTTATTCTCCTAATTAAATCGAGATCATTTTATTATAATCCTCGGCTGGCTTTCGTTTCGAGATGCTCCTTAGACGGATCATCGAACGCATTTCTTTTTATTTATTTACTCTTTGTCTTCTTACTTCTTCCTTTTTTTTTTTTTTCTTCTTCTTATTCTCCTTCTTTCCATAGCTATAGTTCATACTAATTGTAAACGTATGGTATAAAAAGACGATTAGACTTAGCAGATACACGACCATTCGATTTTATTTCTCTTAAACGCATCGTAGGACGATCGAGAATAATAATGGCGCGAGCTTTTTTAAATCGTTTTAACTAATTGAACGAAAATATTTTGGAATATCGAGTTTTTAGTATAGTTGTATTAAAAAATAAAAAAAAAGGAAAAATAAAAAATAGAAAAAAGGAAACAGAAATATAAGAAGAAAGAAACGAACGAACGAACAATAACGATGATCGTCAATGCGTTGAGACACATTTACTGTTTATTTATTTTTTCGTTTCTATTTGTTTTTTTTTTTTTTTGATTATTTATTTATTCCTTTTTAATACACACGCGTATATTACTTACCAAGTAGTTCACTCGACTTATCTAAAGCGCAAATATCGCGTAATTACGTGGAGATGAGATGATAAGTAAAAAAAAAAAAAAAGAAACATAAAACAAAGAGGAAGAAAAAGAGGGGTAAAGAAAAAATTAATAAATAAATAAAAGAAAAGAAACAAATCTTTTAGATTCTGATCTCGATCGGAATGGCCGCTTGCACATTCGAACACAAAATTTTTAATGAGCTAATCGCGCGAAAGTTCTAATAAACGTTCGATCGCGCTGCGCTTACCTTCGTGATTTTTATTAATCAAACGATTAAGGAGAGATAGAGAAGGGAAAAGAAAGAAGAAGTGGAAGAAGAAGATAATGATTAAAAAAAAATACAAGAGAGAGAGAGAGAGATAGAGAGAGAGAGAGAGAGAGAGGAAGAAAAATGTTGCCGTTAACGTCGCTTGTAAAATCGAGATAATTAGGATAGGCATTAACACACTTGGTCCTTCCCCCGTTTTAACACCCCATCGCCGCCATCTTAAACTCGTCAAGAAACCACCCCGACCTACCCCGACCCAGATCACCCTTGTATCCACCCATATCACCCGTATTATCGAACATTTTCCCTCCCGATACGCGTTTATATATAATAATAATAATAATAATAATAATAATACTAATAATAATAATAATAATAATAATAATAATAATAATAATAATAATAATAATAATAATAATAATAATAATAAGAGAACGCGCGTTAGAGTCCTTGATAATTATTCGCCTGGACTCGACCGCGTTAAATTATGAAAGACATAAGTGTGAAACAGGACATATTTTCTTTTTTCCTTTATGCGCTCGAACTCGATTTTCGTGACAACGCGAGCGCGCATGTGTGTGTGTGTGTGTGTGTGTGTGTGTGTATCTGTGTGAATGGAGTGAGAGAGAGAGAGAGAGAGAGAGAGAATGAGAATAAAAAAGATGACGAAAAAACCAAAACGTTATCGCTTACCCCGCGTGCGTTGTCACGATTGTCGTATAATCGTCGAGTTTTTGTAAAGAAGAAGAAAACAATATAACGAAACAAGTTAAACTAAGGGAAAAAAAATATTAAACGATTGAAAGGTATTAAGGGAGAAAAAAAATGAAAAAAAAAAAAAAAAAAAAAAATAGAAGAATTAAGTAAGAAAAAAAATTATTCACGAAGGAAAACGTGGATAATGACGACAACGTGAGAAAGGGGAAACAAAAACGGGGAGAAGAGGAAAGAAAAAAGAGGAGGAGGAGAAGAAAATTATCGATTTTTCGTGGCAAAACTTAGTCGATTTTTACGCGTTACCGAAATGAGGAGGAGGAGGAGGAGGAGGAGGAGGAGGAGGAGAAGCAGTGACGATATCTTCTATACCTACACAACAGGGACAAATAGTAGCGAAGAAAAAAGGATCAAAGAAAATCCGTCGTCGTCGTTTGATAGAAAAGAAAAAAAGGCAAAAAAAAAAAAAAGAAAATTAATAACCGAACGAATCGATAATTCAATGGAAAAGGGAAAAACAAAAAAGATGAAGAAGAAGAAGAAAGAAATAAGGGAAAGCGATACCCTCCCCCCCACCCTCTCAAATGCCCGAACCCCCACGCATACTATTTTATAGACATATCGGTGCTCTAGTCAAAGAAATAATAATACTAATAATAATAATAATAATAATAATAAGTAATAATGAATAAGTACTAATAATAATAATAATAATAATAATTAAAGAAGAACAAAAAGAAAATAATGAAAAACGAGGTCACGATTTTCTTTTCACTTTCTCGTTTTTATTCTTAATTATTTATTTCTAGTTTTTTTCTTGCTATATATATATATATATATATATATATATATATATATATACTTTTTTATACGTTTTTTATATTTATACGTTTAAGTATATCATTAAAAAAAAAAAAAAAAAGAAAAAAAAAACGAGGACTTAACTATAATCGTGATAAATATTCCCTGTTCGTACGGTATAAACAGCTTAAATTTAAGATTTAAAAGGGTGCGAAAAAGAGAGAGGGGGAGGGAGGGAGGAAGGAAGTGAGGAAGAAAGTGAGGAAGAAAATAAAAATAGAGAGAGAGAGAGAGAGAGAGATTAAAAGGGGCGGAAAAAGCGTACGTGGATTATATAACTATCGAAATAAAGATTAATTCATAATACAAATCTATATATATATATATATATATATATATATATATATATATATATATATATATATATATATATATATATATATATAAATTTTTAATAGAATATCGCCTAACATGTTGTCGTCGTTGTCGTCGTTAGTATAACATTAGACTCGTAAGTATATATCAAGATCAGTATCCAATGTCCCTAAGTGAGGAAAAAAAAAGAAAAAAAAAAAAAAAAAAAAAGACAGAAGCATTTATTTACTTATTCACTATTTATTGTTCAATTTTTAATTTCTTTTCCTTTTCGTTTCATTGTCTTTTTTTTTTTTTATTATTCTTTATCTTTTCAAATCAATTGTTGTCTGTTCCATTCGCTGTGAGAAGGACAAAAAAAAGGTTAGAAAAGGGAGAGAAAAAAAATAAAAAAAAAAAAGAAAGAAAGAAAGGAATACACGTACGAATTTATAATCGACGTAAAAGTGTGTCTAACCGTTGCTTTTATTACTTAATTAATAATAAACATATCGCGCGCGCTTGTGTGCGTGTGCGCGCGCGCGCGCGCTCGCGTAATCGTTGTTAAACCGTCGTCTAAACAATTGGCATATATAATATGTATATATATAACACGTTTATGTATGCATATGTGTGTGTCGTTGATGATGTTCGATATTGGTTGGAATAATTAGGTCGCTGCGACGAGACGGCCAATAACGTTTGTTGTCTCCCCCCCACCCACCCCCACTCCCCGCGTCACCCTACGAAAAATGTGCCATTTTGTCCAAGTGTTCTACCGTTTATTAAATATATACTTACATAAATACATACATGCATACGTACATACATACGTGAATAACATTATCAATGAATGGTCGTATATACGTATAAATGGGTATAGTATCTGTATATGTATATATATATAACAATATAATAACGATAAACGATGGAGAGACAAATACGACCGCGATTAATTAAAAAAAAAAAAAAAAAAAAAAAAGTAGAAAGAAAAACATAGATGATCGCCTTTATAAATGCGTTTGAAAAAAATATTAATCAAAGAAATTCTCTATGATATAATTATATATACATATAGATATGTCTATAAAAGCGCTTGCTTTGTTCGCAATACTTTTTCTTTTTTTTTTTTTTTTTTTTTATATTGAATTATTAATTTTAAAGAGCAAAGAGATATATCAAAATTTTTATTAAAGGGGAAATCGCGCGCATAACTAAATAAAAGAACTCTCAATTAAATCGGTAAAAATCATATCGATGGGAGAGAAATGTAATCAAACGAAAAAAAAAAGGAAAGAAAGAAAGAGAGAAAAGAAAAAATAAAAGAGAGGGAGAGAGAGAGAGAGAGAAGTACGGCCAATCAAAAGAAAAAAAAAAGAAATGAAATAAAATAAAATATTCGATATTTCTGACAGTCGAGATACAAAAGCGAAACGAAAGAGAACGAAGTCAGTTGCGTCAAGTGTCAATTTTCAAATTTTTTTTACGCTTTTAAAACGAGTTTTAAAAAGAGAAGAGTTAATCGATTTCTTCGAATATGATCGGCCTTCTTTCTTTCTAAACTCGACTGAGTTTTGTCTCGCGTCGTATATCAATTATAAAGATTAAATAATCGTAAACACACGAGAGCAAATATATACACATGTACACGCATATATTGGGTTGGCAAGAAAGTAATTTCCTTTTTTTCTAGTTTGAAATAAAGCTCAATTATTTCTATAGAAAAAATGCACTTTGATCGGTGAAATATCTTGCATTCCGTTCGATAACCTTTTGCAATCTTTCTGATAACTTCGTTATTCATCGTAAGTCGTCGTTATTACTCAGATTTTTACCATTTAAAAAGTTTTTTAAGCTTCGAAATAAATGATAGTCCGAGGGTGCAAGGTCGGAGTTATATGGGGGATGCGACGTCACTTTCCAAACCAAGCTCCAATAATTTCGTACGCGTTGCTGAAGATGTTTGAGGCCTCGCAACTCTGACCTTTTCTCTTTCATTGTTACCTCTAATCTCATAAATATTATAAAAATCTCAGCTGATCGTTCGATCGATTGGAAGCAACTCTAAATGCACAACCTCTTTATAATAAAATTACACGGAATTTGTTTCCAAAGAAACCTAAGAGCGTTAACTACCAAACCTCAGAAGGAAAAACAAAACTCGAACATTAACAACAAAAAAATAACGAAACAGACATAAAGCAATCTATTGGTGCGATCCGAAATTACTTTCTTGCCAACCCAAATATACATACACACACACACACATATATATATAGATTAATATATAAATAATATAAAGAGAAGAAGAAGAGGAGGAAGAAGGTAAAAAAAAAAAAATATGGCTGACAGCCCGAAAATCAAAATTCAAAATGTAATTGCGTGTCGGACATTGAAAAGAGTATGTTATTCGATAACAAAAAAAAAAAAGAGAAAGAAGAAAGAAAACGAAAGAAGAGGGAAAAGAAAATAGAAGAAAAGAGACGTGTTCGACAACGCTTGTAGTCACAACCTACCCCCCACCCAACCCCCCACCCCCCCGAACCCCTCTTAACCCAACACTCAACTATCCACCGCCAATCATCACTTTCATCTCCGTCCCATCAATGCCCATATCGCTAATCAAAAGGCAGTCAAAGCAAATCATCAAAATAGATAATCAAAGCCAATAGGGTACCCACGAATATATCTCGTTTCATTAAACGTCGCTGGATACAGGCACGCTATATAGATAAATAAATACGTATATACATGCATATATATATATATATATACACATATATATAATAGATCGATTAAATTCTGTTCGAACACAAACGATTCGGCGATATTAGAATTATCGAAGGCATTTCTAATCGCGTTTTTTATAATCCGTACGTACGAAAACGTGAGAATTCATCGGAACGCATATACGCCATACACGAGTACGTACGTATACATATATAAATATATTTGTATTTAGAGAGAGACGGAGAAAGAGGATGGGTCGAGAATGTCGTTTAAATGTGACTTTGATAGAAAATTTTTGTATTTTCTTTTATTTCTTTCTATTTTCTTCGTCATCGTTGCAAGATCACTCGTCTTCGAGATCTTTTTTTACCGGGCCTTCTTTTATACTCGCATTTGTATTCGTCGATAAAAAGTAAAAAAAAGAAAAAAAAATAAATGAAAGATTATTGTCCGAAAGTCAACCTACGCAAAGTCGCGACGAAACGACAGTGATCGATTGTTGAAATTATCTTGAAATTCATTTCGCACTCTCACACGGCCCTGATATCCACGTCAAGTCAACCCCTGTATAAATATATTTATATATATATATATATATATATATATATATATATGTATCCATACGTAGGTGTATTATCATATGTATACTGTATATGCGTAGAGAGGTTCGTGACTCGAAAGGATTAAAGGGGGATAAAATTCAAAAAAAAAAAAAAAAAGAGAGAGAGAGAGAAAGAAAGAGAAATGAAAAATACGTACGGAATGTATGGGACAAAAATCAAATTTTACAAAGACGAAAGTATTTTTTGAGCATACGTTTTTTTCCTAACCTTACGATATAACGGAAGAAAAAATAATACGATAGAAGAATCGTGCGGAGAAATTTTTTTTTTTTCTTATTTATTTTTTCGAAACATCGGAAAAATATAATATCGTCTTGACTTTGACATTTCGTCGGGATTATTAATAAAAAAAAAGAAAAAAAAAAAAGAAAAAGAAAGAAAGAGAAAAAATCAAACGCGTCGAAGGAAAAAGAATATAATAATTATCTTTATATTATATTTTATTAACGGTCTGCATCCAGCCAATAATCAATCAGTGTACTCATTATTCCCGCAGTGACTGTCTAGAAACACATAGAGCTTTTATTGTGAATAAATTCTATTATTATATAACACACGTATGAGCCGTTTCCTTTGAAAGTGATGTTAGTCCATTTTCGACAAAAGGTTATATTCAGTGATAAAACTGAACGCAATCCGGTATGAACTTTTCATCTATGAACAGTTCAGTCAAAAAAGAAAAGAAAAAAAATCCTTCAAAATTTTCATCATTTCGTATATACGAATTTACGTGTTTAATGAAATTACAAATATAATTACTTCGAATGCGGCGTAAAGTCCAATTTTCCCAAAATACGTGATATATTCAGTTGAAAAATTATACTACGTAATTTCTCTAATTCGTTTTTGTATGTTTGTGGCGACGCTTTTTAATGACATAAAAAAGTTTTCGCTCGTTCACTGCAATTTTCACTGCTTCTCCCGTTTATTGTAGAGTACAAAACTTGATAGCGCGTTAGCGTTACCCGAAGAGATATCAAAATAAAGCCTTTTTATTTATTTTGTTTTTTTTTTTTATTTTGACATATTTGATAAAAATTTCGTAGAAAAAAGAAAGTTGGTACGATTCAATTGAAATACCATAATTAATATTTCACAAACGTATGATTTTTAAATTTTGTTGACTTTGAAAGAGGTGTAAAGCCAGACGAGGTCATCAAAAGTATAAATTTCTTTTAATTAATACTTCAAAAACGATCGCGTTATAAACTCAAATCAATTTAACATTTAAAAAATAGAAAAAAATAAATAAAACATAAAATAAATGTATTGACATATACAATTATTTTTCAAACCGTTCAAATAAAAAACCCCTTAAGTATCTCCATATAATATAAAATGGACTTAAGCCGTTATCAAAGAAAACGGCTCGTATGTGTAATAAGAATTGTATACACGTACGTACATACGTGCATACATATAAATATATATACATATATAATTATATATATATATATATGTATTATCATTATAAACGCGCCGTGTTTAATCATAAATATCGTGGGATGTGAATATTTATATATTTTCTAATCGCACGTGCCTCTTATCGTTAATTTTAAATCGAGCACATATTAACAAAAATATTATTAAACGATGTCGATTCGTAGATTAAAGAATTTGTATTAAATCGATAATATCGGTGTTATTATTGTCACCATATAACAAATACCTTCGCGATTTAATTGCGAAGGAAATATGTAAATTTTCATTTTTATTTATTATTTCGTACGCGCTACGCGTTGGCCTTTCGCGATATATATATACGTATATATAAAACACGTATAAAGAGCGATCGTTCGTTCGTTCGTGTGAGAGAAGCTTAATCGCTTTAAAACGAAAAAGAGAGAAAAAAGAACAAAAAAATAAAGAAGATGCCACAAGATCGCTTATCGGTATATGCATAATAATTTACGCTTAAATCGAAAGAAGGGTATAAAACAATATATATATATATATGTAAAAATTTGTCGTGAGTGAAATTTGTTTTTGCGAAGAAGGAGGAAGATTAAAATTAAATAAAGAAAAAGAGAATAATAATAATAATAATAATAATAATAGTAATAATAATAATAATAATAATAATAATAATATTAATATTAATATTAACATTAATAATAATAATAAAAGACAAAAGAAAAACAAAACAAACAAACAAACAAACAAAGGTATCGCAGCCGATAATATTTTGTATGCGAGTGGGGAAGAAAAAAGGAAAAAGAATAATAAAAAAAAATGAGCAAAAAGGAAAAAAAAAGATAAAAAAAACTTTCTTACGATTAGACCAATAACGTATAAACGTATAAGCATAAGGACGATACTATTAATAATTATTATTACCTATATATAATGTAATTGTAAAGCTTTAAAAAACGGACGAACAAGCAAACGAATAAAAAATGATCAAAAAAAAGAAAAAAGAAAAGAAAAAGAGAAAAAAAAAGAAATAAAAGTTATGGGTATCAGTAAACGTATTAAAAAAAAAAAAAAAAAAAAAAAAAAAAGAAAGAAAAAAACGAGTAAAAGTTAAAGGTAAAATTAAGTAAATTAACAAGTATGTGTAGCGAAAAGAGTAAATCGATTACTCCAAATGCAATGTCTCTGAATTGAAGAATGTAGAAAAAACGTGCTCGCCTTTTTGACGAAACTAGGAGAGTGCCAAAATAGATTTTGAAAGATTTATACATGCGAAAAAATGTAATCCTTTTTTTTTCTTTTTTTCATTGTTTTTTATCATCTCTCTTTTTTTTTATTTTTTTTTTTTTTTGATTTTTCTTCATATCATTTTTATTCCGCGCCCCGAAAGAGTGTGTTTGTGTATACCTAATATAAATGTGTAATATATATGGAAGTTTACGCGAAATTTTTATATAGAGAATGTGTGTTGTGTAAGTTGTAAGTATAATACTGGCATACATATAACAATATATATATATATATATTACATTATATTAACGATAATAAGAGATATATCGTATCTCGTTGGATTCATCTCTTCGTTAAAGAGATCGATAAATCTATAAAATATAAAATCGATTAAAACTCACGACTATTACGATGTAATAATATCCGGAGGCCGTCAATGATTCCCCCGACCCATCTCGTCACCTCCCCCCCCCCAAGCTCACGTTAATATCAATAACGATAATAATAAATAAATAAATAAATAATTTTGAAAATCAGTGAGAGAGAGTGAGAGAGAGAGAGAGAGAGAGAGAGATCATCTTTCAGAGATGAACCATCGAGATCGAATAATGAACTTATGTGTAATTCATATAATAAGTATATAGGGAAGAAAGAAATAAAGGAAAAAAAAAAAAAAAAAGATAATGTCGGATATGAGAGATATACCCTAATGTGTTTTTAAAGAGTTCTTTATATGGTAGATATAAAATACTAATCGTGCCGATCGTCATATAATATTATCTTCATATATATATATATATATATGAGATCCTTTGACCTTGACTCTCAAACAAAATAATCCCCTCTATTAACTATCGTCAAAATTGTTCGAGTTGATCGAGTCGATGATAAAAAAGGAAAGAAACAAAAATAAAATAAAATAAAATCAACGATTTTTAAATTTACCTTGGAATAAGAAAAATAAAAAAATAAGAATAAAAGATAAAAATAGAGAGAAAAAAGGGGGGGTGGAGGGGAAAAAAGAATTGGAACGAGATCCTGAGTGGTATCTCTCTCTCGTGGTCAAGGTCAAGGCATCTCACCCGAACGTGTTCTCTCCCATAGTCGTTCGCGTTTGATAAATGACGTAGAAGTCGTTTCGGATCCTTCATTACAAAAATTATAAGAAGAAAGAAAAAGTAGTAGAAAAAAAAAACACACACACACACACAAAGGAAAGAGATAAATTAGGTCGTCGTCTTTGTCGCGAGATAAAAGTCTTAACTATCAAATAAAACTCTTCGTCGTTAGTTGATCCTTCGAAATCATCCCTCGGCCTACCCACCACCCGTCCTCTCCCCACCCACCCTCAATCACCACCCACATTCAGTCCACCTTATATAAGTGTGCTTGCCGTTCGTTCGATGATATAAAATTTCGACCAAATCTCTACTCGTCTGTAATCATCCTGAAACGTTTAATATCTCGATATATGTATTTACTTACTTACTAACTTACTAACTTACTAACTTACTAACTTACTAACTTACTTACTATTGCTTGTACAAGACATCAGCTGTTTCAATATATCTCGTTGCACTTCTACCACGCACGAACCTACACATCTACACGCATGCACGCACGCACACACACACACACACACGCGCGCGTACTTATTACACGTACGCGCTCACATATACAACAGAAAGGAAAAGGAAAAAAAAAAAAAAGAAAACAACCACCCTCGTCTTCTCTTCCTCTCTCATACTTAACTTCTTAACTCTTCGAGCAAATCTACCACCGCGAACCCACCCCTCTCTCTCTCTTACAATTATCGACTATCGACCTTAGTCGAATCATATACAATACACGTATACGTACACACATACATATATTTATATTTATATATATATATATATATATGCATATTGTATGTATATATGAAATATATATATAATAATATATATATAAATATATATATTAATATATATTTATTTACAAGTACACCAGTTATATCGGTTTGTCTCTAACTATATAATAAATATTATCGGATATGCATATCGATAAGTTATTATTATAGATGTCAATTTTTACGAAGCGAAAAAAAAAATATATATATATATATATTTTGACAAATTCTTCTTCGGAGTAAAAAATCTTTTGAGAAGGAGAATGACAAAGAAGCGCCCGTAAAGATTAATAAAAAAGAAAAAAGAAAGGAAAGAAAGAAAAAGAGGAAGTGAAGAAGGAAGAAAGAAAGAAAGAAAAGAAAGCAAGAAAGGAATGATGAGAAGGAGAAAAGAAAAGGGAGAAGGAAGAAAAGAAAATGAGGAAAAAAGAAAAGGGTGAACGAATAAATTAAAAATTTTAATGGGACATTCCCGTCCGATTTTTTTTTTTTTTTCGAACAAACAATACTTCTCGAGATATCTCATTAATTATATTTTCGCCGCCGATATTAGCCAAGCAAAAAGAAAAATAATAATGATAATAATAATAATAATAATAATGATAATAATAATAATAATAATAATAATAATAATAATCGCTCGATTAATTTCACATTTACTTATATATATCTGTTTCAACAATACCCCCCAATCTTATTTATTAGAGAAAAAACGAACGTGTACGGTGATCCCCCTTTTTTTATTCCCTTTACAGTGAGAAGTAATAACGGTAACGTTATACTGTAATCCTTAGAATCGTTACGATTTTATAATTTTACCGTTTAGCGTGTAATTGGATTAAGAAATTAGAAATGCGTGAAACATTGATGGTACAGGATACGTATGATTTTTCTTTCTTATTCACGATGAACGAGAGTTCTTTTTATTTTATTTTATTTTATTTTATTTTATTTTATTTTTGCGAACGACCGATCGAATTAATCGACGTTATTATTATTGCCGCTATTATTATATAATAATAATCATTATTATTATAATTATTGTCGTCGTTGTTGTTGTTGTGTTGGTCATTCGTTCGCGCGTATTTAGGGTATTTGTTAAAAAAAAAAAAAAAATTGTATTTCTAGTGGATAAATAATATATATCCCTGTGGCCTCCCCTCTATTACCCATAATTCCCCACCCCTATCCCCTCCCAATCACCCCATTATTGCTTCTCACAGTGTATTACGATTAGAACGTCGATATATAGATTAGTAGCGTTGAGAACTCTATATTTGGCACGCTAGCTTTGTGTAATTTATTGTAAAATGTGAGGTGTAATTTGTATACAGAGGCGTATAGAGGGTTTCTTTCGTTTTCTTTTTTATTTATTTGTTTACTTTTTTTTTCTCTTCTTCTCATAGTTTTCGAATTGTCCTTACGAAGTATAATAAAAACCCCGTAGATATATACATCGTCGTTAACGTGCTACGTATTGTTAATTTAGAAATAATTGAAGACTTTTGTGACGTACACACATGTATGCACGCACACACGCACGCACACAGAACAGAAAGACGATTTTTATTATAATTTTTAAATATAGATATAGATATTTCATAGATTCCATATCATATATATACACATACACACGTAGGTATTGCTTATATACGCCTCTGGATTTCCAATTTCTATCGTCGATATCTTTAATCGTTAGTTCACGTATAGAATTGTAAAACTATTTACAGAAGACAAAATACATCGTTCGTGTGAAGACTGTATGTATGTTCATATGTCGCGAGTATCATTTCGTTTGAGATTCGACGAAAAAAATTAAATCGTATTTCTGCGATTATACGTACGTTTATTCGCGAATAAGGGAAAACAAAAATAATAATAATAATATTAATAATAATAATAATAATAATAATAATAATAATAATAATAATAATAATAATAATAAGATAAACAAATAAATCGTATGTAACTCTTGTACGAAAAATATTTAAAAAAGAAAAAAAAGAAAAAAAATAGAGAAAAAAAATTCGGACGTTCCAATGAGATTAGAAAAAAACAAACCGAGGCAGAGAGATAGAGTGAGAGAAGTAAGAGGCAAGGTGTTTTTCTCTCGATTTTGTTGATCGAATCTCCTTCCCGCCACCTCCGCATCTCCGCGAAAAATAAAACAAAAAAAAAGAAAGACAGAACGAAGAACGACATATCGGACCACCGTAATTATGTATGTGAATAATTACATAATGCGCCATTTTTGTTATCTCGAACAAATTGATTCTCGTGGCACGCACTATTTATAATTATAATTAATATGAAATAAATAATACGTTTTATGTCTATTAAGGCGTTTAATAGTAACGATTAGCATACTAATCTAGATTTACGGAGGTAGATTAGAAAGAGAGAGAGAGAGAGAGAGAGAGAGAGAGAGAGAGAGAGAGAGAAAAGATATAAAACGAAATATTAGATGTCCGTATAGTGTCCCCGTATATATGATATGTATATTTAGTGTTTACACGTCCAAAACTTAAACGTTTTATGTAACATCTATGTTTTCTCTCGTCGAATAATAGCGTATATTAGAGAATGCGTGTTAGTATTTAGTGATAATATCTCGTACGTATTAGATATTAATTGTTAGTCAAATCAGTTTTGACAGAAGTGTATGCTGCAATAACATATGTGAGTGTTGCCGTCTTTTTTCTCTATTTTTTTTTTTTCTTTTATTATTTCGTTTCATGTGCCCTTATTAAACGTGCGAAGGAGCATTAATTGTTTATTATTGGCTGTTAAGCTTTGTTAATAAAATAATAACAAATTTTATGTCGCCAGCCATGCATAAAAACACACACACGTACCCATCCTTATTATTCCAAAAAAAAAAAAAAATAAGAAGGGAAGAAAGAAAGAAAAGGAAAAAGAGGAAAATATCTTTTTTTTATATATATATATTTTTTTTTTTAATAAAAAATTATATGTACATACATACATACATACATATATATATGTATATATGAAAACATTTTCGAGACATTATATTATAAAAAAATTCATTAGTGTTGGCACAAATATATATATATATATATATATATATATATATATATATATATATATATAGTATAGCCTTTCTATGTTGTGTAATACAAGTTGTATAGAAGCCAAAAGGGAAAAATTTTTATGATCCAATCCATACGTTCCTATGTCGTTCGATAAGCATTCCTGTCCATTTCGCTGTTTCTCGCGTTACGTCAATTAGAATCTGGTGGCTGACATAGGAACTCGCCGCGAATAGGAACAAATCAAGATGGCCGCAACCAACTCGAGTTTACCCAGTGATATTCCAACGAAGAAGGAGGATGAATTCAACGAATTTTATTCGGAGGTATGCGATCGTGCATACGTAATAATATTAATAAATTATTCATATTACCATTAACGTTACGATCGATCATTTTTTATTATTACATAACGACGAAAACAAACACATCTTTAGTCCGAATTTCTACAAACGTCACCTTTGTGTACATCGTTTTATATCGTTCGGACGATTAATTCTCGACGTTGCGAACGTTACGAACGTTCGTCCGTTTAATATCAATCCTTGGCCAAGTAAATGTCGCGAAAATTCAATTGACTTTTCTTACGGTTATCGATACGAAAAAAGGAATTCTAACCTATATATATGTGTATCCCACTGTGATCGGACGGACGATTTTACATGATTTCGTTATTATTCTATAATTATTTAGGTCAAGGAAATCGAAAAAAGGGATTCCGTGTTGACTCCCAAACAGCAAATCGACAGATTACTGCGGCCTGGTTCTTCTTACTTTAATTTAAATCCATTCGAAGTTTTACAAATAGATCCTAGTACTTCTATAGATGAAATCAAAAAGAAGTATCGACGCGTGAGTACACACGTTCTCTCCTCGATCTCTATTTCTTCCTTCCTCGTGTGTTTAACCTTAAAACCTAAGGTGCATTTAAAATTTTAGATGTCCATACTCGTACACCCGGACAAGAATCAAGACGACGCTGAGAGAGCACAACAAGCGTTCGAGAGTAAGAAACATTTCGATCGTGAACCATTTTATTGATCGTCCTTCGTTCGCTGCTAGAACGTTTAAAATTAATTATAAATCTATTTGAATTCTACAGTTGTCAATAAAGCATGGAAGACGTTGGAGAACGAAGAGACGAGAGCAAAGTGTATGGACGTTATCGAAGAGGCGAAAGCTCGTACGGATCACATGGTAAGTTTCTTAATAGATTTACAAGCGACAGTACGTTGAGAATCGCGTTTACTATAGGAAAGAGAGATTGATTGCAGATCGCCGAGAAGAAGAAAAAATTAAAGAAAGAAGGGAAGACCGACAATTCGACGAGTACTATGTTGGAGGAAGAAACCGAAGAGGGATATAGGCACGCCGTATGGGTTATGACGATGAAATTGTTTGCCGATATGGAAAGACGAAGGTAAGAGTTTCCGCTCTTAACAACGATTGTGGATTTTTAAAATCGACAATGTCATTTCGTCATTTCATCGGGACAATCCTTTTGTATAGAAGAGAACTGGCGACTAGAGATGCCGAACAACGAAAGAGAAAACGGGAGGAGGAGTTGTCCGCCGAGGCTCAAGCCGCCCTGGAACGCGAGTGGCAAAGAAACTTCGAAGAGTCCAGACAATCACGAGTCGATAGCTGGAAAGCATTTCAATCTGGCTCGAATGCGACCAAACAAAAAAAAGCGAAGAAATTGAAGGCGTTTAGGCCGCCAAAAACGAAGGCCGAATCGCGATAATTAAAGGGAACGTATCGCCTCTACTACTTCTCATCGGAATTAGAAACGATTTTTCAATCTCATTTGCTCCAATGTTATTTCATAGAAATTTTCAGCAAGAACAATTCTCTAGATCATATTACTTATATATACATAAACACTGTGTGTCATCGTATGCGCGTGGAACACTCTCTCTCTTACAAATGTCCATTAAAAATATTATTATCGTCGATTTTCTCACTTTCAATCCACACATATATATATATATATACATTATATATATATATATATATATATATATATATATATATATATATATATATTTAAAAAGAAAGTTGTTACTCTTATTGAGAATCAAAGTAAGAAAATGGTTAAAAAAAAGAAAAAAGAAAACAGAAAAAAAAGAAAGAAAGAAAGGAAGAGTACGTACGAACAAGAAGAAAGGAATATTCCGTGTATTGGAAATGTGCGGGGTCGAGAGGAGGGGAGGGGGTGATATCGGTACGAGAGACAGAGTATAAGAGAAATAAGAATAATATGAAAATACGAATAGTGCAAGAGCATCTTTATTGTATACTATGTATGTATCATGAATGGATGAATGCCACGCGTGCTTGTTCGTTCGTTTGTTGCGTGTGCGTGAGCGTGTGTGTGTGCGTGTGCGTGAGTGTGTGTGTGTGTGTGCGTTACACGTGGATTTGCATAAATGTATGCGTGAGAGAATTGCAACGCTGCTTACATGGCCCGAGTATGTTGCATCTCGATCTTCCGTACGGAGATTAAAAGCTCGTTGAATTTCTAATATTGAACTAAAAAAAATTCATGTGATGGCCCGTCTAGATCGATTGAAATGTAATAAAAGGTATTAGAAGAATTATAAATTATCGATTATGCTTTTAGAAAAAAAAAAAAAAAAAAAAAAAAAGGAAAAGCACACCAGGAATATCATTAAACTTTTATATCATATACCGACATAATTTAATAGCACGAATATTGACGAATCATTCATACCGCATAAAAGTAAGATTACTTTTCGATAATCAATAATCCAAATATATGAAAACATAAATTTCTATGTTATTGAAAATTGCCACAGAATAATACGTAAGACTCAATTTTTCATACTGCCTAAGCTATTTAAAAAATAAAAAAAGAATATACACCAGCAACACATACACACACATATATATATATATATATATATATATATATATATATATATATATATATATATATATATATATATATACACGTATATATATAAGCCCAAATTTTATGATACCCGAAAGTGCCATACATATAATATCGTATGCTACATATTTACAATCTATCGTATTTCTCTGTGCGTGTGTCCCATTAAAAAAAAATAAAATAAAAATAAAAATAAGTATAATAAAAATAAAGGAATATTAATAATAATAATAATAATAATAGTAATTACAAACAACATATTTGCTATTTTAATTATTTAGCAATTAGACAATTGTATAATGTTGTTTGTTTAACGATCCCTTTAAACACGGACTATAGTACAAAGGACCGTATCGCGCACCATGAAATACGCGGGCCATGTAATTGTGACATCCAATGTATCGATGCATCATTTGGCGCATAATGCATATATTTTTACGTGCACTTGGTCCAAACGTAATTCATAAGGTTATTATAAATATGATGAATTTATAAAAAAAAAAAAAGAAAAAAAAGAAGAGGAAGAAGAAGAAGCGAAAACACTTTACCATTGTATCTTGTTTTGAACGTACCTTTCAATGACGTGCGACATTGAAAATATTCGTATATGCGAAGTGAAATGAAAATGAAACGAAACAAAAAATCACACACACACACACACAGACAAAAAAAGAAAAGATTTTTATCCCAAGCTATGAAGAAAGAAAACCGGACGAATATGTCTTTGCTACGCATCGATTCTTCTAAAAGAAAAAAAATAATAATTATTATAATAATAATCATTGCGATTGTTTATAATTGTGCGAAAGAAAAAGGGGTAAAATAATGTAACTCGACAGAGAACAAAAACGTAAACGGATTTCGACTTTGTTTTCTCTCTAACACGCGTATATAGAAGGAAGAATATTTTAAATGTGCCAGAGAAAGAGAATCGTTTTCTTTTTTTTTTTTTCTTTGATCGTTACTTGTAAAAAAAAAAGAAAAAGAAAAAGAAAAAAAATATTTCTCTCGCAAATCTACAATTCTCCCTCGATTTACGATTATTGCACAAATAAATTTTCAATTCGAATCAATGAATTGTATCTGGCTGTGTATATACATACATACATACATACAATATTTATATATATATATTTTTTTTTTCGACAAGTCTTACAACGTCCCATCGTGAATATATCTCAACTAGTTTTATTTTATAATTATTCATACGAAGTACATTCATTGTTATCGCATTGTTTTCGCGTATGACGTCTCAAAGGAATGCAACGCATACAATTAATGATGTCATTATATCCTTACAAGCCCGTCGAACTTTAATTATTCCTCCATTTTCTTTTTTTTTTGCTTGCTCGTTTGTTTGTTTGTTTATTTATTTTATCTTCTCTGCCTTTTACGTTCGATCGAATTAATTTGACATTAATTATAATCGGATTTAATATTATTATTAATATTATTATTGTTACAATCCGCGTATATTCGAAAAAGGGACGACGTTTTTAAGGGTCGCTCGATTGAAAAAAAAAAAAAAAAGAAAAATAACAAAAAAGGGCGAAGAAACGATTAAAAAAAAAAAAGAAAAAGAGAGAGAGAGAGAGAGAATAAAAAACTAGCACGTCCCACGAGGAAGCATTATTATATTATTTACTGTATCCGGAGGTTCTTATGTGCAACAGCAGCACGGTCTAGTTAAATGCATTTCACGTGAGTACACATTACCATCCGGAGTTGGGCACGTGATCGGAGTGCGAAAGGAAAAACCAACGGGGCAATATACGCACCTGCGTTTCTACTTTTTATTTCTTATTTTTCAATGAACTTTTCTCCTCCCTTTACTCCCTTGTTGTTAAATGCATCATCGAATTGCCACACGTAATTCATTCGATCGTACTCTATCTTTTTTATCTCTCTCTCTCTCTCTCTCTCTCTCTCTCTCTCTCTCTCTCTCTCTCTCTTTCCTCTCTCTCTTACACACTCTCTATCTCTCACTCTTTCACTCTCGATCGAAACGAAAAAATCGATCGATGAATGAACGAAAACGAAAGAAAGAAGAAAACACGAAACAATTTTTACGCGAAAAAAATACTCCCCGAAGGAAAAAAAAATAAAAAATAAATAAATAAATAAAAGAAAGAGAATGGACGAACGGACAATAATGTTTAAAAATTCTTCGATATAATAATAATAATAATAATAACAATAACAACAATTGTAATGTCGTAAGAAAAATGGCGGGAAGAAATTTGGCGGGTAAGCAAAGAAAAGAAGGTCGTATTGTCGTCGGGTATCTTCGGCAATTTTCGTGAGGAACGGTCAACGCCGATTGGTTGACGATGGTGTCGCGACGATGAAAAGGGGTTTGGTGACGGGGAAATGGAGTCCCTAACGCGCATGCGCATAACGAATGTCGTTGCGCATAGGCGCGCAACAGGTAGTATCCAGTGTTTTAACGTCCTTTCAAAAATTTTCGTCGTAACGCCCGCGATACTTTACTAAGTACAACGAGATCCGTATGTTCGTTCGTTCTTTTCCCTTTTTTTTTCTTCGTTCGTCTTTTCTTAACCACGAAAAAAATTGTCGTAACGTATAATAGTAGTCGAAAGAGAGAGAGAGAGAGAGACGAAGTGATCGAGAAGAGAGGAGTGGGGGAAGAGAAGCTGTACCGTCTCATTTACGAGGACGATCGTCGTCGGAGTTTACCTGAGAAGAAGAGACAGAAAGAGATAGATAGATAAAAAAAAAGAGTAAGAGAGAGAGAGAAAGAAAACGTTCTACACCGGCTCGTGCACCTTATCGTAAACGTACAGCGTTCGTCTTCGACGTAATATTACATCGAATTTAATATCCGTATCGTCGATAGTTATTTTGTTTACTTTTTCCTTTTTTTTTTTTTTTTTCCAGTTCGAATTACACGGTACACACGTACGTACCGTTCGTAAATTATGTGATAACGTGTAATTGAGGTAGAGTTATGGAGGTTATGTGTCTCTCGTTCGTACCTAATACGTACGTAAATATACCTATTGCATACATACGTGGGCACGTACGTGATGTTAAAGTGAAAGAAAAAAGAAAAATGTAAGGAAAAGGAAAAGGAAAAAAAATCGTTCGCGTCACGTCGGAATTCGCAGAATAAGCGAATAAGGGACGTGTCGTTTCATTTGCAAATGAAATTATTATCACGGCGGAGGAAGTATCGTTGAACGATTCGAAAAGAGAAAGGAGAAGAAGAAGAAGATAGAAAAAAAAGAAAGAAAGAAAGAAAGAAAGAAAGAAAAAGAAATACGTCCGACGATCTCGATCGTTTAATTGATAATTAAAATCTGTGAGAAAACGACGTTGTCGTATTGAGTATATCTTAACAACAACAACACCAACAACAATAATAATAATAATAATAACAATAATAATAATAATAATAATAATAATAATAATAATAATAATAATGGTAATAGTGTATCTTATTAAATTAAGGAAAGCAGAGAGAATCGCATTAGTACGGTGTACACCGCGAACGTGTTCGCAGGATCGACTTAAAGCAGGAGGAATGTATATATATATGTACGCACACGTATATAAACGTACATATAGAGACATACGTGCGTGTATAATATTATAAGAAGGTTTATATACGGTGTATGTGTGTGTGTGTGTGTTTGCGTGTGCGTGCTCGCAGTCAAAGAAACGTGTACGTCCAACCAACGGCGGTACAACGTGTGTGCGATTCAGGTATCCATCTTTCTCTCTCTCTCTCTCTCTCTCTCTCTCTCTCCCCCACCCTTTACATTTTCCATCTTTATCGAAAGTATAAGCAACGTTGAGTGACGTCGCACACGTATGTAGGTAGTGCGTGCGTATGCGTGTGCGTGTGCGTGTGCTTGCTATGTATATGTGCGTACGTGCGCGTCGCAGGAGCGCGTTCAGGTAGAAGAAAGAACAAAAAAAGAAAGACAGAGAGAGAGAGAGAGAGAAAAGAAAAAGGAGAGGAGTAGAGGAAGAGAAGGAGAAGGAGGAAGAAGAAGAAGAAGAAGAGGAGGAGAAGGAGGAGAAGGAGGAGGAGGAAGAAGAAGAAGAAGAAGAAGAAGAATAAGGAACGGAGGTGCGGCACGACACTAAACTCGACGACGAACGCCAGTGAGCCGTTCGCCGCGTGTCGTGGTTGATCATTCTCTCGCGTCTTCCATTTTGGAGAACCTTCCGTCCGTCCGTCCATCCGTCCATCCGTCCATCCGTCCATCCGTTCGTTCGTTCGTTCGATGTCCACGTCCGATCACGGCCATCGTCAATAACAAAAGAACAAATAGAATTTTTCGGGCGGGATTTTTGAACGCGACCGTTTCAAACTTTCGACGAAAAAAAATATATACATATACATATATATATATATATATATATATATTTTTTCTTTTTATCGAACGAATAAAAGACGACGAATATCGTGATTCGAAAATCGAACGAATTGAACTTACTAGTACGAAAATCGTGTTCCGTTCCTTCATCCTTTCTTTCATTTCGTGTTACGTTATTGGAAAGGAAAAAAGGAAAATAAATAAATAAATGAAAGGAAAGGAAGGGTACAAAAGTAATGCAGCGAGATAGAGGATAGAAAAAGTAACGAGGTTGACGTTGTCGTTGTTATCTACGTCGTCATTGTCGTCGTCATTGCCTTCGTCATTCCTATCGTCATTCTCGTCATTCTCGTCGTCGTCAGAGTTCTATCGTTAGCCTTGACGGGCGCCAGCCGGTCGCGTGTACTCTCACGCGCACGTGCACGCACCGATACCCTTCGAACGCGACTTCGAACGAGTTCACGGACCGGATTAAATCTTCTCTTCGAGAGAAAGATTGAAAGAAAGAAAGAGAAAGAGAGAAGGAGAGAGAGAGAGAGAGAGAGAGAGAGAGAGAGAGAGAGAGAGAGAGAGAGAGAGAGAGAGAGAGAGAGAGAGAGAGAGAGAGAGAGAGATTCATCCTCACGTCTCTCATTCAATAAATTTGATATTGCCGATCAGGATATGACGAGCGATAAGAAAAACGGATAAAATATTGAATGTACGAGATAGAAAGAGACAGAGAGAGAGATAGAGAGAGAAAGGTGGTGAAGATAAAGAGGATATATTATGTGAGATTCTTGGTTGAAGAGGAGCAAGCACCATGTCGACGACCGACGTGGTACGTATCTCTCCTCAGCAGCAACAACAACAACAACAACAACAACAACAGCAGCAACAGCAACAACATCAACAACAGCAACAGGGATCGTCGCTCGATGAGGAACAAGGGTATATATATATATATATTTTTTGTTTGTTTGTTCTTACTGTCGTTATTGTTTTTATTTCTATTGTTTATTTGCACTTTATTCGAAGAATACAAAGATCTTACGCGCGTGAATAATGATAATGCCTTCTCAATGTTTCCGAAAGTGACTAAATATTTTTTCTCTGTTTTTTCTTTTTTCTCTCTTTCTCTCTCTCTCTCTCTCTTTGTACACGTTCCATAGAGAGAAATAATATATGTGAATAGAGAGAGAGAGAGAGAGAAAAAAAAATAAGGAGAGAAAAATAAAATCGAAGTAAAATTTTTTTTATTTTTTTTTCTTTGATAGATAGTAAAAATATATTTACTTAAGCGATCGTTCGCAAATGTTTATCAGATCGAGGGGAGAAATTTTTTATTTTTTTTTAGATAATTTTAAAAATCGATCGTTCTATTCTTTTCCGAGACGATTTAAAACTTTATTTTTCTTTCTTTCTTTCTTTCTTTTTTTTTTCCTTTCTTTGTCGAATCGTAAAACAACATTCGGACCGATTATAAAATCACGAAATGCATGAATCCTCGATATATTTTTAAATATCACGACTGGGAAATTTCTTTCCCTACTTTTTGTCGTTCCATCCTGTAAGATAAATGAAAGAACTTTCCCAGAATATATTTTTAACGTCGTAATGATACGAGACATTTGCAAAAAAATAGCAAAATATTCGCGAAGAAAGTGATCGTTTAGGGATTCGATCATTTAAGGATTTTTTACCATTTAATAACGTGCGATATACTTTTATGTATAAGATACATACAAACATATATATGTATATACATATTATCTACATATCACGTATTATAAATCAGCCGACGTACCGAATATATCATGTATTACGTATTACGTGAGACACCATTAAAGGCGTACCGCATTCTCTCTCTCTCTCTCTCTCTCTCTCCCTGCCTCTCTCTTTCTCTCTCTCTCTCTCTCTCTCTCTCTCTATTTTGCTCACGTCCTTCCGATACTAAACGAGACCCGGTAAAATGGCAATTACTTAATTTATCGTTATCAATAATAAACAAGGATAAAGT
>OU426997.1:7149229-7156729 GCA_911387935.1 Dolichovespula saxonica
TGGAAACTTCGACGGGGAAGAAGGAAGGAAAAAAAATTAAGAACGGACGAGAAATCCGTACGGATGAAATTCCGTAGAAATGGTGAGAGAGAGAGATAGAGAGAGAGAGAGGAAAAATAAAAATGAAAAGTAAAGATATAAAAAAAAAAAAAACAAAGAAGAAAAAAACTAAACCGTGCCCGGAGTAACGATCTTAAGGAATATTATATCACGAAGACGTTATGCGATTATTGTAGCGTGACGTTAAATAACGTTTGAAAGTACAATTATTGTGTATAATTACGCTAGGAGTAGGTGGGGGGTAGGGGTACGGGGAAAGGGGAGTGATTAGTGAGATAGTGAGATATATATATATATATATATAGAGAGAGAGAGAGAGAGAGAGAAAAAATAAATAAATAAATAAAATTAGTTACGTAGACGTTTAAAAGGGAGCGTACGTTTTTCTCGCGTGATATTATAAATGTATCGCTTTATAAACGGTGACGCAATATTTTCAGAAAAATTCGAATATCCATTCGTTCGTCCGTCTATCCATCGATCCATCTATTAGGTATCAAATCTTAGACCCTCGATACCGGTGCGACAAATTATTTTCATTAGGGAAACGGGGAAAAAAATGAAAGAAACCGTGCGAACGATCGTTATTTTTATCTTTGCATCACGCTATATGGATATTAAATGGAGTTGTCGTTACGTTTTAGAAAAAGCAAAGAAAAAAAAGAAATTTAATGCACACGTATATTCCAATACACACACACACACACACACACACACACACACACACACACACACACACACACACACACACACACACACACACCATTTACTGATCTAACAGAGTTTATAAGTGTCACAGCCTGGAGCTATTGCATCTATTATAGAAACATACATGCACACACACATACATATGTATATAATTATTGTCATGATCATTATCATCGTCGTCGTCGTTGTCGTCATTATCAAGAAACTCTTTCTCTTTCTCTCTCTCTCTCTCTCTCTCTCTCTCTCTCTCTCTCTCTCTCTCTCTCTCTCTCAGTTGGCACTAGACGATGAGATGTAGCAACCTCAAGTTGCATAGAGTCATCGAAGTCGTAGTCGTAGTCGTAGTCGTTGTCGTCGTTTCTTTTTATAACAAAAGAAACTAGGTACCGGATCGTCGCTTCTAAGTAAAGTACTTACTTACTTACTTACTTACTTACTTACGCCTATGATGACGATGACGATGACGATGACTCACTGTCATCGGGTTCGAATGTCGGAGAGTGAATATCGACTTATTCAACTTCCTATATATTAAACTGTCCGGTATAATAATAACAGATAACTCGATAATTTATCGTCGATCGTCGTGCACGTGCTCCTCGTGGTTCGTCCGAATATAATATATATATATATATATATTGTATTATACCTATTGGAGTCTTATGTTTTCGGTCTTGAGATCGAAAGTTAAAAGAGAAAAAAAAAGAGAAAGAAAGAAAGAAAGAACGAACGGAGAAGAAGAAGAAGAAGAAGAAAATAAAAAGAAACACAAAGGGGCTACGCTGTCTCGAGCGTGCCAAAAATAAAAAGTGTTCTCCTTATCTATAGAGAACGATCGAAGTTTCGTTGGGATATGGCGCGGGTTAAGGAGGGAGGGAGGGAGGGAAAGTAAGATAGGCGACGAGAATTTTTTTGACGAGAATTATAAATAAAATAAATAAAAATTGAAGGAAAAGAAAAAAGTGAAAAAAAATCCTTGAAAATCCGTCGTCGATTCGTTCGTTCGTTTCGGAGAAAGGGGTGCGGGTGGGGGGAGGGGTATAGTGATTTTCGATGGTGGTGGTACGATAAAGCGAGAGAAAGAAAAAATATGGTGGGGAGTGGGTGGGTGGGTGGGTGGTTGGGAAAAAAAAAGAAAAGAAAAAACCAAAAAAAAGAAAAAACCAAAAAAAAGAAAAAAGAAGTAAAAAGTCGAAAAAAGAACGGAAAATGATAAATCTCTCTCTCTCTCTCTCTCTCTCTCTCTCGAAACACGCCGGTGATCTATCGTCCGTTACGAATCGATCTCTTACGACGTATGATTAATTTCGTACGAGTTAGTGATTAATGATCGCCATTATAGAGTGAACATTAGAGAGAGAGAGAGAGAGAGAGAGAGAGGGAGAGAGAGAGAGAGAGAATTACTCGCGGGACTGGTAACTTAGTAAGAATTGTTAATAATGTTTATCCCACGTAGTTAATAAACGTACGTTTACGATGGCCGATAAGAAATAAGGAAATAAATATATAATGAAAGAAAGAAACGTACAAACAAACAAACAAACGAACGAATAATAATAGTAATAATAATAATAATAATAATAATAATAATAAAAATAATAAAAAGGAAGGAGATAAAAAATCACAAACGATTTTTGTCGTTCCAAGAACTTATCTCGCGACGTTTATTTACATACTTATTTACCGTCCTGATTGTATTACCAACGATGATGATGCTAATAACGAATGTGTACGGCCTATCTGCAGGATAAAAGAGAAGATCCGTGTGAATGCTCAATCGAGATGAACATTTCTAACGTTAATTCGAAAATCGAACACGCGTGCCTCCAACTATTTCGCAAATAGAACGGAAAAATCATGTATATCGTTATTCTCATTATTATATTTTCTTTTCTTCTTATCTTCCACGAATAATCTCAATGATCGTTCGTCGACGTTTTAATCGACGACGCTGGTACGATATTTATTGATTTTATGATCATATCGATTGTCGCGATCGAGAGATTTACAATTTTTCGTTACGAAGAAATGAAAGATCGTTGAGGATCGTTTTAATATTCATGAGATCGATATTTAAACGCATTACGGTAACAATGATAACATGTATATATGTGTGTGTGTGTGTGTGTGTGTACGATCGATCTTGATAGGGTGTGGGGTGGATTGGAGACCGAACTAATACGTAACGATGAAAATAATGATAGCAAAAAAGAAAAAGAAAAAAGAAGAGATAGAAGAGAATGGATGAAGCAAAGAACGAAGGAGTATATTTTGAGGACGGCTTATATTAATCGATTTTATTATTAAACGTCTCGTTTTCAGAAGACTGAAAAGCGATTTGCAGTATCTCCGTAGGAGGGGAGGACTTCTCAAGGCGCCCGGCGAATCGTCCTACCAAGGACGTAAATGTGCAAGATGCTGCGCCCCGTTCGGTAGATTTTACAACACCGGGGCTACGTGTACTCGTTGCAGGTATAGGGTTTGCAGGCAGTGCCGTATCGAGGTCAGAGGTCCGAACGAGGAGAACGAGACCGTTAAAGACGTCGAATGGATTTGCAACGTTTGCTATAAGATCGCGTGAGTATCGTATAATGATTCTCCTCCTTAACTTATTCTTCTTAATCTTATTCTTATTCTTCTATTTTTACATCCTTATCGTACGGCGTATCGTATAAGTTATTAATTATTCGTATATCGAATTTCTAGGGAGTTACACGTTATCACAGGCAAGTGGATGTACGAGGATCCATTTACGAGGGATGGTATCGTAGATCAGAAAAAATCGTCCTCTCCTTTGGACATACTGAGGCACAGTATACGACGTGCCTGGACGATAAATGGTAAGGATTAAAAAAAAATAAATAAATAAATAAAAACAAAAATCAAGAGTGACAAGTGGACGTGAGAAAATCATTGGACGGGATTTTTATCGATCCTTCCTTCCTTTCTTTCTATTTATTATTCATTAAAATATCTATTTATTTTAATTTATCCATTTATTTTCTATTTATTCCTTATCTATTTATTTTTTATTTATTTATTTATTTATTTATTTATTTATTTTTGTTAGGACCACCCACGCGTTGGTCAGCCGCGAGAAAATCACCGGAGTTGCGTGTATATCGTAGCCTACCGAGCAGACGACAGGAATATCGTGGATCGATCGTTAACGACGATACGAACTCAATTAATACCGAAAGGAACGTATCCTTCTCGAGAAACGATATAGAGAATAATCGTACAACGAGCGAACGTACAGTTGTTAACGTTAAGAACGAGGAGGAGGTGGAGGACGAATCGTCCTCGTCCTCTTCGTCGTCATCGTCCTCGTTTCTCGTGAAAATCGTTTCGCGAAACGACATTGCCGGTTACGAACGAACGAGAAAAAACGAAAAATTGCGAGACGTCAGATTCGAGGAGACGATTGTTTTATCGACGTTACCATCGTCGGCCGAGGTTAAGGGTTCGTTCAGAAGGAACGATAAGAACGTCGTTAACTGTGGGAATAATAATAATAATAATAATAATAATAATAATAATAATAATAATAATAATTATAATAACAACAACAACAATAATAATAATAATAACAACAACAACAACAACAACAACAATAAGGTTAAGGAGTTGCAGGAGGATACGGCGGCTGGCGTACAGGAACAACAGTGCTCCGTAACCCCGAGGATATCGTTATTGAAACCACCGAGGATATTTTCTAAACTGATATCGTCGGATATTAAATTTTCTCAGAGCAAATATGGCGAAAGGAAATCGAATATACCTATATTTAAGAGGAGCTCGAAGGAATTCGAGGATATCAGGAGTCCTCAGGAATCACCGAGACGATCTCTTATACCACAAAGGTATATATTTTTATCTTTACATATCGATGATTATAAAACAATATTATTTTATACTAAGAAAAGTCTTACCGATCTACAGGTTGTTTATAATACAATCGATACTTACTGAACATATATATATATATACATGTACTCTCAGGATTATTATCTCGATCCTATTACGATCGATATAATACAAAAAATAGAAAAATTAATATCGTTTGGAATGGTTTCGTTAAAAATGACGACTGAATGGAACGGTGAGGGTGTGCGTGAGAGTGGGCTGATGGAGGGAGGGGGACAACCTGTAGATGTATATATATATATAATAATTAACGTTTATATAATTTCACCTGTGCGTATAATACGTTATCGAGTTTTCGAACAGACGTTTAATAATTAAGTATGATACCTACATATATATATACACACACACACACATATTATATATGTATATATATACTTGTACGATAGATTGCAACGTTTCGTATCTAATAATATCATATTAACGATTATCTCATAATGCAATACGTTTACAGATATAGAGGAAGCACGGACGACCTCAGACGTAGTCGCGAGGATATAAGCGTGCCAAGTTTGATACCGAAACTCCTGTCGCCTCGAAACAAAGAGGATAGATCGATGAAGCGTCAGGATAACAAGGACGAGGATACGCGTACGGGCGTTACGAAGGTATTAACGACGTTAAGAAGGGACGCGAAGGAGGATGCGAGATTAACGAGCTCGGTTCTATCGCAAAACAATAACATTAACAACGGTAACGTTAAGGAGGATAATAAAATCTGTATGAGAACGTACAGACGCGACAATAGTACAAGAGAGATAGAGAAAGAGGAGGAGAAGGAGGTGGAAGAGTTAGAGGAGGAGGAGAAGGAGGAGAAGGAGAAGGAGGAGGAGGTGATGGTGGACGTGGGCAGGGTGATACGTACGAATTCAAATGCGAGCGTTGCTACAAAAGGAAAACAAATCGGGAAGGAGTTCGTTGGCGTTAATAGAACGAACGAAGGCGAGAAGGGCGAAGAGGAGGAGAAAGAGAAGGAGGTGGAGGAGGTGAAGGGAAGTAGGAGTAATGAGGAGCAAGAGGAGGAGGAGGAGGAGGAGGAGGTGGAGGTGGAGGAACGCGTGGTCGTACTAACCTCGTCGAAAACGAAATCGATCTTACCCGAATTGTGCGTTCGTAAGAGGGAAAGCATAAAGGAGTTTGTGAATTTGGACGAGACGGATTTGGATCGTTCTTTAACGATAAAACGATTCTTTAGGGAACGCAAATCGATTTCGGACGATATTACGACGACCTTGGACGTAATCGATAAGAAGAGCGTAATCGATAAGGAGAAGAAGGCCGATTCTTTGAGACTCGAGGAAAAGGATCTATCGGGTGTTAACGATAACGGATTCGAAGGGACGACTACGACTACGACGAAGACGATGATGCCGATCGAGGATGAAAAGGTTTTAGATTATATGGATCGTTCGATCGTTGATCTTCCATCGATCGACGACGACGACGACGACGATGACGACGCCGTTAATAGCAACGATCGGAGATCGTCGCTCGTTGTTGACGTTGTCGGTCATACCAACAAGAAAATGGAGGATTTTCAAGTGGTTAAGTTTCAATGATTTAATATTCTCCTTTCGATTGATAACAATTCGATCCCATCATTTTTAACGTCTCATATTTGATATCAAACGATTTAATTTGTATAAAGTTATTGTCGATCGATTATTTAATTCATTCATTCGTTCGTTCATTTATTCATTCATTTATTCATTCATTTATTCATTCATTCAATCATTCATTGATCGATTAATTAATTAATTAAGTTTTTTCTTGTCCTCATTTTATCCTCGTCGAGTCGTAGATCGACGAGTCGATCTTGGGTTGATCTTGGAATTAAAATTTATTTTTTTCTTTCTTTTTCCTTTTTCTCTTCCTCTCTCTCTCTCTCTCTCTCTCTCTCTCTCTCTCTCTCTCTCTCTCTCTCTCTCTATCTCTCTCACTCTCTCTTTTATCGTCGTCGATAGGTGCGTCGAAAATTTTCGAAGGAAGAATTTTCAAATACGGACGACACCGACGATACACCGAACAAACGTTGCTCAAGCGTGAGTATTATTATCGATTGTTCTTAGAGACGTTTTTTTTTTTTCGTAGAAGAAAACGAAAATAAGAAAAATAAAAAAAAAAAAAAAACACAGAAAAAAGAAAATAGAAACGAGGACCAATCAAAAATACGTAAAGTTTTTTTTTTTTTTTTTCTTTTTCTATTCGACAGCATTTGTCGCCCGAGGCGAGTCCATTGAGTACGAGATCCTCGAGATACAGCCCACGGGAGAGCGAAAGCGAACCTACGCCCGCTCTGCCACGGAAAATAGGTGGAGGAGACTCTTGTTCTGCTTCCCAGAGAATAAGAGATGCGATAAGTAGGAGCAGAAGAGAATCGAATAGTAGCGCGAGATACGAGAGCAGCGGTAGCGAGAGTGTAAGGTACGTCCGAATTTTAATTTGACTGGGTTTTCTCGTTTTGGCGATTAAAAAAAAAAAAAAAAAAGAAAGAAAAAAAAAAACAAATAAATTTTTTTTACCGACACATTGAACTGGATACCCGATCAATTTCAAATACGTATGTGTATATAAAATGTTCTTTTTTTTTTTTTTTTTGGTATAAAAACATATTTTTCTCAATATTTTTTCTTCTTTTTTTTTACGACTAAAAGATACAGGATAATTCACATCGGGCTTAAATCACATTGGGCTTAAAAATAAATATCAAAGAGATATACAATTTTGTGAGATCTGATGACTGTGATAATAATAATAATAATAATAATAATAATAATAAAATAAATAAACAAAAAAGAAAAGGAA
>OU426997.1:7161729-7189229 GCA_911387935.1 Dolichovespula saxonica
TTATGAAAATAATGTGTCGTCTATAAAGAAAATAATAATAATAATAATAATAATAAGTCGAACCGAACGATCGCAAACACACGGAAAAAAAAAAATTTGCAATTTCGATAGCCCCCTCCGAGAGACGATGGAGAGGGTAAGATCGTGCGCGTTAACTCGCCTTTATAATGAAACGATAATTCTAAATTTATATTTCACTGGTCAAAAAAGAAAAAAAAAAAGAAACGACATATAAATAAATAAATAGACAAATAAATTAATGAATTAAAGAAAAGAGGGACAAGAAAAGCGAATAAAAAAAAGAAGAAGAAAAAGATGTTCGCCCGAATGAACGCGAAAATTCTGTGGGAAGCGAGACAAGAAAAAAAAAAAGAAAAAGGAAAAAAAAAACAGAAAGAAAAAAACGAACGAACGAAAAGAAGTAAAAAGAAAGCCGAACGACCGTGGAAGAACTTCAAACTTCTCTTGGATCCACGTTAAACCACGTTCGTTATGATCGCGACACCCGGTATAGGGCGTCATAATGGGCCCATAGCGTCGGCAACTGTAGACGGTGTTGTGCCGGCGGCGAGGCTTGTAGTGAGGAGGTAGTGACCGATGCCATAGGATTCAGGTGTGTTGTGTGTGTCCTCCCCCGCCTCACCCCTCACTCCACCAACACGTCACTAGGCCCCTTTAACCCCTCGTATCCCCCTTATCCCTTTACGACCCCCTACTTCTTCATTCCTCTTCTTCTTCTTCTACTACTACTACTACTACTACTACTATTGCTTCTTCAACTTCGTCTTCTACTTCTACTTCTACTTCTTTTTTTTTTTCAACTTCAACTTCAACTTCTTCACCTCCTTCACCTCCTTCACCTCCTTCACCTCCATCTCGTGGACGATAGACGCTATTCTCAGTTTAACCACGGTAGCCCACGCGAATCGCCGGGTCCTTATATTCTCTCTCTCTCTCTCTCTCTCTCTCACTCTCTCTCTCTCTCTCTCTCCCTCTCTTTTTCTCTTTCTATCTGTCTGACTATCTGTCTCTCTCTCTCTCTCTCACTCTTTCTCACTCTTTCTCTATCTGTCTGTCTCTCTCTCTCACTCTTTCTATCTCTATCTCTCTCTCTCTCTCTATCTCTTTCTTACTCGCAGACGTATAACGAATAATAAGGAATAACAGTGTAACTACTCGTTGTTCTATGGTGACATAGACGTAAAATCGTTTCGCGTTATTTGAAAATGAAGTCTTGAAGTGTCCTTTAAAAAAAAAAATGATAATAATAATAATGAAGATGAAATAAAAGAACGGAAAAGGTGTCCGAATTTTTTCGATATTCCGGATCGACCGTAAGTTTTTCTTCTTTTTTTTTTTTTTTTTTTTTTTTTTTTTATATATTCCCCGGATCGACACGCAGTCGATTTTGAAAAAGTTATTTGCGTAAATAGAACGCGCGAGTGCAAGTATAGTTCATACGGTGGCGTTTTGTTGTGCGTAATAATTGTTTATGTTTCGTGACGTTTTTCTTTTATCTTTTTTAATATATGTGTGTGTGTGTGTGTGTGTACATAGTTCTTCGATACGGTGATAAGATGCAATTGCATAGCGGTTATGCAAATTTTAGTTTAGTTTAAATCGTAGAAATAGAGTTTCGTTGGGCGAGTAATTTTTGGATTTTCAAACATCATCCACGAGGATTCGTACAACTTGATGTAATTTTTGAATACTTTTTTTTTCTATAGTCGAGTTATAGTTTTTTTTTTTTAATAAATATATATGAATTTTTGGATAAACGATAGAACCTTTTCGTTCTCGTTATTCGTTGATCGATTAATATTTAATATCTTTTGAAAACTTTTTATCCAAAATCAAAAAGTTCGCGAATGAATTTAACACCTTTTAAATATATAAAAACTAACAACGATCGAAGCGGGTTATTTTCTCAGAGAGAGAGAGAGAGAGAGAGAGAGAGAGAGAGAGAGAGAGAGTGTGAGAGAGAGAGAAACAATATTTTTCAAATAAAATTCCAAAATTTCATCGAAATCGGATTTAATAATCGAAATCGTTCGTTTAAATAATAACGTTTGATCCATTACGACGATAGAATCATATATATTTTTTTTTTTTCTTTTTCAATTTGGAATCGAACGTGTAACGAACGAAACCTTCTTAATGTTTACTCATCGTTTTACTATGATGATCTATCGGTACATAAAGACGTTGAAAGTTTATAAGCCACGTCGCTTTCATCCGACTCGATATCGTTCATTAATCTTCAAGGAAGGAGAATCGGTCGAGCAGCTCGATCGACAGAAAGATTGGATATTTCATTGGGGAAACTTTGCGAACCAGAAAGATTTCAATCGATAACGAATAAAATAACCGAACGTATTAATATCTATCTCTATCTCTCTCTATCGCTATCATAAACTTCAGGATGATTCTTTCTCGTATTAAACTTTACGACTTCATTTTTTTATTAATGTATTTTCTTCTTCGAAAACTTCCATGTTTTTTTTTCCTTTCTTCCTTCCTTTTTATCTTTCATTTTTTTTTTTTTTCTAACTAATCCAACACCATCTCTCGTTACTCTTAATAATTATTGATTTTAATGAAATAATAATGTCTAATTATAACGAAACGTATATATATGTATATATATATATATTATCGATTATGATCTGAAATACTCGAATTCATACGTAGCAATGGTAATAGTCGATTTTACTTTGATATTTTTTTTGTTTTACTTCTTCTGTTTTTTTTTTCTTCTTCTTCTTCTTCTCTTGAACTCGAGAGAAACGTCTCCTACCTAACATTCCGGGTGATAACTCGGTTGAAACGTTTGTTCGCGCATCTTTTCGTACGAGTTCCATTTCTATTCTTTGAGAAAAAAAAAAGAAAAGAAAAGAAAAGAAAAAAAACAACGAATCACGAAAGGATGACGCGCAGTTGAATTTCTAACAGTTTCTATCTCTTTGTTGCCAAGTCTACTTATAGATAGAAGGGAAACTAATTCGCGATATGAAGAAAGAGGTAAGGAAAAAAAAAAGGAAGGAAATAAAAAGATTCGTAAGAAGTTAGGGTACGAACCTTTTCGACGTATTTCTTTTTTTTACTTTTATTTTTATTTATTTTTTTTTTTATTTCCTTTAACGTTTTACCTTACTTACATTAAAAAAAAATATATGTGTGTGTGTGTGTGTACGTTAATTAATACTTATTTACAATACTTTAAAATTATATCACTACTCATAAAAAATCGCTTCAATTTATTTCGTCGATATTATAATTATTGGACAATAAATATTTTATAAAATAAATAAATAAATAAATAAATATATATATATATATATATATATCTACGCATATTTTGATGCAGTATAAATCAATATAAACAACGAAGTGTACTAAGCTTACATATTTCATCGTAAATATTGATCAAATCTTCGACGATATTGATTTAATGAATAGGAAGAGTCTATAAAAAAAAAAAAAAAAAAAAAAAAAAAAAAAAAAAAAAACAAATAGAAAAAATTAGTTCCCTGAGAGTAAAAGAAGAAAAAGCAAAAGGATGTATCGTCCAAATAAAAAAAAAAAAAAAAAGCGAAAAAAACCTTTGTTCTTGCGTCGAAATCTTTTCGAAATATTTTCTTCTCTTCTTCCTTCCTCTTTTGTCAGTATGTGTGTGTACTTTTTTTCACTTCTTTTTTCTTGAAACGTTTATTATTATTATTTTTTTTTTTTCTTTTTTTTACTTCCTTCCCTTCGAAGTCTCTCTTTCATTCGGTCCGCCCATTGCCTGCGTTTTCTCTCCCCCCCCCCCTCTCTCTCTCTCTCTTTCTGTCTGAGCAGAGCCAAACTGGAATTTGTTCCATTCATGGAACGCGTCGAGCAAAACGGCGTTTCCAGAATGGCGGAGGATCGGTACGCGTGGACATATATACGTAAATACATACATACTTACATACATACATGCATGCATGCATACATACATACATACATGCATACATACATGCATACATACATGCATACATACATACGTAGTTACGTACGTACATACGTACGATGGCCCGTGCCATTGACCAGCTAATTCAACAGCGCGTAAAAAGCGAGCACACAAAACGGTTTGTTAATAGTTCGAACGGTTCGACTCTTTTCTTTTCTTTTCTTTCTGACATCTTCAATATCACAGTCTTAATTTAACATTTCGACGTTTACGTTTCTCAAATCTTAAGACACAACAATTTGTCCATAATATTCCAACTCGCTCATTAATTTCATTTTTATTCGTTTATCCCTTTTCTTTCCTCTCCTTCTTCTTCCTCCTCTCTTATTTTTTTTTTTTTTCTTTCGTAAAACGATCGGCGTCGTAAGAATCGTTGATCCTCGTGCACGTTTATCCGTGAAGTAGGTGGGGAAAAAAAAAAAAAAAAAAAAACAAAAATTGCTAACGCTTTCGTCGTAATCGTAAGATCCATGAACTTGGTATAATAAAAGAGATTCGTTGAAGTTCCATCGTTATGCACGACTAGAGGATCGTGAGTGAAATTTTCGTATCGTGCTGAAGGAGAAAGACTGAGAAATAGCGAGAGAGAGAGAGAGAGAGACTTTTATCTCGAGTGAAAGCATCTTCGAATAAACGTGATACCTGGGATAATGTATGAAACGTAGTTAAGGTGTTAGAACGATATATGTGTCATTAAAGATTAACCATACGTTATGCGAATCATCTCGGCGTTGTAATAACGTAACGATCGTATAAAAACGTCGAAGGGGAAAGAAAGAGAGAGAGAGAGAGATAGAAAGAGAGAGGAGAGGGGAACGATAAAGTATAATTAAACAGATAGCGAAGATAGGCGTGCTTATCGCAAATAAAGCTTTATAGCGATAAAGATCGCAAACGACGTGTATCGTTTATTCGTAAGGTTTCCATCTAACGACAGTTCTAACTCTATTCCTTTCTCTCTCTCTCTCTCTATCTCTCTCTCTCTCTCTCTCTTTTCTGTTTTTCTTTTCCGTCTCTATTATCTACATCGTTTATTAATTTTTTTTTTTTTAATAGGTTCGAGAAGAAGGGGCCGATCGCACGCTAGAACTTGCTGCGGGGAGGATCTTCAGAGTCTTCAGGCGCTTCACGTGATTGGACGTGCCGAAAGACAGGATAGTCCGACTGGTAGCAACCTCAACACCACCAACGCCACCACCACCACCAACAACAATAACAATAACAACAATAATAATAACAACAACGGACAGGATCAACCGATAGTAGATTACAGAAGATTAGTCTTCATAAGTTCGGATTCATCGTCTGGTCGTGAGGAGGACGACGCTGACAGCAGTTGTTCCAGTTCCTCTTACTTGAACGGTTTGCCGCGCGGTGGTAGTCACGCTCAGTCCCTCGAGGATTGCGATTGGGATTATTTCGAGAGCGGTACATTGCCGCTACCTCACGGTATAACACCGGTGGCCATTGGTAATAGCAACGTTACGACGGATCCTAACGTATCCCAGGATTGGAGTTGTTGCCCTGGACGTGGTTCCTCGGCTTGTCAGGTAAGTGAAAGAAATTTCATCGGACAGGAAAACTATCGATTAGTGGGATTCGATCGGGATATAATCGATTTTAACGTTTACGTTACTTTCGGGTAAGAGTCGGTTCTTGATTAAGATCGAAGTAAATTTTTATCGTTCTGTAAAAAATTTTCTGTTTTTTTTTTTTTTTTTTGTAAGTCGAAGAGCAAAAAACGATACGTAAGTGTGCGTGAGCGATAGCGAGTAAATGTCGGATAAAAGTCGGATGAATTAATATAAGGATGATATTTGAATCGGTGAATCCCAGGTAATACGTAGGTAAACGCGACGGAGGTAAACGCACAAAAAAACGAAAAAGAGAGAGAAAGGAGAAACGAGTCTCGCTTATCTCGACGTTTTATTACCGATGGAATGAAAAAAAGAAAAACAAACAAACAAACAAACAAAAACAGAAAAGTCGAAATAAAGAGAACGTTTCGAACGATTTTCCTCGTTAATCGATGTTATTACGTTACATTATTATCGTCGATCGGGCAGTCGTCACGACAAGCGATAGAGATAACGGTGATCGATAAAAAAAAAAAAAAAAAAAGAAAAAAAAAAGAGAGAAAAACAAAGCAAGCAAAGAAAAAGAGAAAAAAGAAAACAAGTAAAGAAATAAACGAGACAACAACCCGAGTCACGGGATCATCCCAAAATCCATTTATTTATTCTATGCACTTAGGCCTGCGGGGGTTCTGGTAGCGCGAACGTACTTCCGGTACCCGTCCCAATACCAGTCCCAGTACCATATCCGGTGCCAGTTCCGGCAGCTCTCTGGACCGGGGATTTCGCAGCGGCAGCATCCTCGATGATAAGCCGTGCCGGTGATTCGGAGCCCGGAACGTTGAGGCTTAGAGGAGAGCCAGGAGCCCCATGGTTCGCTTGGCATCCAAGATTTAATCAGCCGTTGCATCGTGGCAGACTCGATCCAAGACTGACCGGTATATTCGATCCGAGCAATTGCAGTTTCAGACCGGAACAGGTGTTAGGTCCGCGCCTTTACGAGTCGAAGAACGAAACGATTGTATCGTCGTCGGACAAAAACCCGTCCGATCGTCATAATAAAAATTTGAACGAGCCCGTTTCGTCCGAGATCTTACCGAACGTGAAGCGTGAAAATAAATCGATCAAATCGAATGCAAACGCGGAGGAGAATTTAATGAGCGACGATACGATGAGAAAGGATTTGTTGGTCGAGTCCGCGGAGAAGGTGATCGATAAGAATGATGATACCGTGGACGTCGGCAAAGCTGAGAAACACGTACAGATCGAGAACGGGATGGATAAGAACGAAGAGGACGAGGAAGAGGAAGAAGAGGACGAAGAGGAAGAGGCCGTTTGCGAGGATTCCTTGTCTTCGTCGTTCGAGAGCGGAGCTCAAATGATCTATCAAAGATCTCACGAGGATTCGGGTAGTTCGTCGGGACGTTCCTCGGCCGACAGCAGCGACCTCGAGGACGATTCCTCCTCGCACCATAGATTTTCAAGGGTGTTCGTAGTAAACGACGATTCATTTACTAGCGACAACGACATCGAGGACAACGGCGAGGAGGACGATTCTTCCGATTCGGCCAACGAGCAAGGTGGCGGTTGTGTGACCTTGAAACGCGTTACCGCATTGCCGGAGGAAGAGAGCGTCGTATTGCAACACGTACGTTTGTTGAACGAGGACGGCGACTTCGAGGATATCAATGGCAATCAGAACGATAGGAACGGAATCAACGAGATTGAGAACGAACGTAGAATGTTAATTAATGCGAACGATGATACGAATCCCGAGAGAAATAGGAACCATAATCGAAACGAGCGTAAACGCGCGACGGATGTTGCCGCGAACGACGACGAGGACGACGACGAGGACGACGACGAGGACGACGACGATAGAATACCATTGTTGCTCGATCGTTGTATTATACCGGAAGAGATTTATCTCGCCGACGAGAGCGAATCGTTGGGTAACAAGATAGAATTGAAATCGATCAGAGTACTCGATCCTGATAGCATCGAGGTTACGTCGAACGTACGAACGATCGACGAGGATACCGATGTGATCAACGACGATAACTCGTCGAATTCCTTAACTACGTTCAATGCTGATCCTATTGGCAGGAGTTACGGATCCATCGGTATAGATCGTTCGTCGAAAATCGTTGCCAATCGGAACGACGACGGTAGAGATTACGGTTCGTGCGATTTCTCGAACTCGAGCGAAAATTTGGACTCGACGATAATACCGGACTCTTTGGAAATATCGAGGGAAACTGTACAGACTCGCGACGCGTTGTACGGGATCTCGGACGATTCGAAAACGTTCGATTCGAACGAAGACGACGACGACGACGACGACGACTGTGTCGAGGATGTCGCTCGTAGAAACTCCTCGTACGTTGATAACGACGATTGTGAACGGCCAACGGATAAGGCCGAAGTATTATCGGAGTTATCGAAGGACGGTACCTCGGATCGTAAGGGAGATAACGCCGGCGAATCTGTACGTAACGTTATCGGCAATACGTTTTTATCCTCGATGGAAAGTTCGACGGGTAACGAAACGACGACTACGACGGGAAGCGAGGAGGTTAGCAGCGACGAGTTGCACGAGTACGAGGTCACCCCGTATCGCGACGTTAACGCGGCCGGGACAACGATTTCCTCCGTTAACGAGGAATCGTTCTCGTTTAAACGTGAAAATGTCGATAACACGTTGGAAACTACGAACGACGAGGACGAGGAGATTAAAGGCGAGATTAAGGATGAGGAATCGATCGACGATAAGTATTTACGTAACGCGAGTACGGACGGTCTTGAAGCGTGGAACGATTACATGGAAAAACGTTTGACGATATCGGATAGGAACGTGGAAGATTCGTGCGAGGGTTTGGAGGAGGAGAAGGAGGATGAGGAGGAGGATGAGGAGGAGATTGTTGGTAAAAGTATAACGGACAAGGAATTAAACGACGAAAAGGACGTGAGAAGGAAATGGGGAGGTAGGGACGTAGGTGACGTTATATCGAGCAAAATTCAAGAGATCTTCTTCATGAGCGCTGAACGTGCCGAACGTGGAACTGAGACTGCGCACGAGCTTGGGACGTACACGGTGAGAGGCGATAGTCCTGTTTCGAGCGAGGTAGTAGGAAGCAAAGTCGGAGGTGGTAGGTGCTACGGTGGTGGTAACGACGGTGAGGACGACGACGACGACGACGACGATGGTGGTGGTGGTGGTGGTGTTGGTGGTGGTGGTGGCGAGGAAGGTGGTAGTGGTAAATGCGATGATAGTGATGGTGACTCGACGGAGGAGGGGGTATCGACACGGTTTCGCTCAGTCGAGCGACGCCCGTCCACTCGAAAGGAGAATGGATTCCCTCCTGCCGCGTCGACTAAGGATTCAACGAGAGACGCAACCAGCTACTTTCCCACCTCGGCGTTATCTTCGAACAATACCGGTCTCAACGACAACAGTAACAGCAACAGCAACAACAGTAACAACAACAGCAACAACGCTAAATATAGGAGCCTCGTGATGATTACCCAAGAGGCATCGTATCAACCGGTGAGCGTGATCACGTCGGACACTACGACCTTGTTGCAGCCGGATGAAGTCCACACTACTGGTCAGGGTCTGGCCGGTTATTTCCAGCTGGCGCTCGAAGCCGTGGCGGAACAGCCTCACCGTAAGACGGGTCAACCTCCTAGAAGACCCCTAATGGTTAAAAGATCGCCGAGCAACGCTGCGAATCATTCGGAAACGGAGGTGGACAGTGGCCTGAGCGTCGGTAGTGCCAGCGAGAGCGATGACGTATCGGTTAAGAACGCGGCAAATAGGATTAATAATCGTTCGGAGGTTTTTAACGAGGAATCTCAGGCTAAGGATCGACAAGTTAACGATAATAAGGATGGATCGAGAGGACGTGCGTCATCGCAATCGAGCGACGAGAATTCGGGGATCGGTGGAATCGTTATACTCGAGGAAGGATTGGCCGACGATGATTCCTGGGTCGAGGAGGTCTCGCACGACGAGGACGAGCCCGGCGCTACGACGGCAACCGAGGAGAGCTCCGAGGACGAGGCCAACAATCTTGGCGATCGGGAGGAAGAGTTACGAGGATATCACAGGCAAGCCATTGATTTTACCCTTCATACGATCGTCGAGGAATCGTGCGAGGAGAGCGAGGCCGAGCCGAGTTTGGCCGGCGGTGGTAGCCCCTCGAAGAAACAACGGCCCCCGTCCGCCTCGGAATTGGAAAAATATTTTTTCTTCGGGCTCGGGGGCGACGGTAACAATTCGAGCATGGGCTCGCGCGAGGTCGACAGCCTCTCCGAGACCTCCTCGATTTATTCCGAAGGTTTGGAATCTCTCGGACAAGACGAACCTACAAGTACAGCCTCGAACGCCAGTACTACGACCACCGGCTGTCAAAGTCAGGAACGATTGAACTCCGCCGACGGATTTCTCAATTCTTCGAGATTGGAAAAGTACTTTCTATCGGAGTTCCTTGGTTTCGATCAGGACAGACGCGACTCCGACGGATCGGTCGGCAGCGATTCCGAAGGTAGACCGAGCCCGGAAGCTCAAAGGAGGAAACGTCTCGTTCGTGCGAGAGGTACCGGCCGTTCTCACAGTTCATCCCTCGACAATCTGTTGGCGTTGACGCAGAGCTCGCAAAACTTGAGCTCGCAAAATTCTCTTCAAGACCTCAGCCTCAATCAGGATCTTCAGGAGACGCAATCGGAAGGTTCCTCGACCGAGACCGACGGCGCCGAGGACGGACAAACGCAGGCGTTCGGTACGGACGGACAATTCGACACGGTCAAGCGGAAAAAGAAAAAGCCGAGAAATTTGGGCACCCAGAGTCCTCGCGTGCCCGACGACCGAAACAAAACGCCGGAACCCAATCGGGAGATTTTATTGGTGGGAGAGATGGTGGTCGAGGACGACACGGAGGCCGCAAATTCCGAGGATTCCGAGAGAGCGAAAACGCCACAGCCCGAGTGCGCTTTGTCCTCGTCCACGTCGCCTTCGATGATACCGAACGCGTCCGCGACTACCTCGCCGCAAGTCGCCGACCCGTCCAGGAACTTGCTCGTCGCGTCCGCGTCCGTCGATTCTATCGCTTACAATCAAAGATCGAAACAACAATCGAGGGATTCCGGATTCGTGGGTAGCTGCGACGATCTTTTGCAACATCAAAAGGTACCGGAGGAGGTACAGGTCAATTCAGAGAACGGTCAGGACTTGGGTAAGGATCGCGGTAGGAAGGATGCCGGTTGCAACAGCAACGTTGGTGGTATCGTCGCGCGTACGATCGACGACAACGTCACGAACGAGACCGTAATCGACAACGAGAAGAACAACGATTCCACGAGGATGGATAATACATTGAGCCACCCCAGCGTCGCTCATCTGCCAAACGCTTCGTTGTCGCGCAAGGACAGCTTTAACAATTGGTCGAGCGACGAGGAAACGAATCTGATGATGTCGAAGATGCGTCAATTTTTCAAGACCATGGTCGCCAATTCGAACGGCCAAGGACAAAACGTCGGCAATGCTAATTCGAGCGGCGTCTCGCCGGCACCGAGCCCGCGATTGCCCGGTTACGCGTCGAAGTCGAGGATAAGTCCGCAGAATCGTACGAAACCACCGCAATTGGTATACTTCGAGAACGAGTTGACCAGATTGATGAAAACCGTACCTGGGATACGCGACGAACAAGTACGAGAGATAGTCGAGTATCTTAGCTCCGAGGATACTTGGTCGGATTCATACGACAGTTCCGATTACACGAGTTCGGATTTAGAGGGTGCTGCAGGTGGTCGTCGTTCTGCGTTGCAGGAACAAATATCACAGAGTTGCCAACAGATAATAAGCAAGTTCGACACAAACTCGACCGGTGAAAATCTTTTCAACGACAAGGACAACAGGGAGGACAAGGGCCAAGTTACCAACAATTTACAGGGGCCTTGCCTCGGTAGGGACACCGCGTTCGTTTATCAAAAATTAGTACAGAGCTTCACGAAGATGGCAGGGGACGGAGTAAGTTCCGATACGAATTCTACGCCACACAGCAGTCCACCGTTGATAGCTAAGGTGATGCATCACATAGGAAGTCGATTGGTCGCGCTCATGCACGAGGTTTCCGAGGGTGGTCCTACAGTTCAACATCATACCACAACGACCTGGAGAAGATACTCGCAGCATCATCGTACACCTTCCTCAGCCTCTACGACGGAGGACGACGACTCCACCTCGGATTCCACCAATCCAACGTCCTCGGCTCACATACAACTACCTAGATCGAAATCGCACGATCCATTGTTGCTTATCAACAGTCATCCTAATACGTCGACCGGTCAGGAGGGAGAGGAAAGGGAGGCAAGCGATTACGAGAGATTCTCTTGGCGCGGTAGTTTCGAGTCGGCATTGATGGCCGCGGATTCTAGGACAAAATTAAGCCTATTGGCGTGCAGCGGGGACGTCAGCGGGGTTGGGGCTGGTGGTGCTGGTGCTAGTGCTTTGGCGATGGCAGCTAAACGACGTAGTGCCGGTGATTTGTTGTTCAATCCTAGAAGTCTCTCGAGGGAGCAATTGGACAGAGTTAGAAGTTGCGGTTCGATTGGCGGTGGTAGCGGTGGTGGTGGTGGTGGTGGTGGTGGAGGAGGAGGAGGAGGTATAGGCGGTGGAGGATGTGGGGGATCCATCGAGGAAAGGATTTGGAGTAACAGAAGAAGATCCTCCGTACCGGACGCTAACACGAGAGGAGAGTCTGGTGAGTCTCTGAACTTCTCTCTTCTAGTTTTTTTTTTTTCTTTCTTTTTAACTTTTTCTTTTTTTTTTTTTTTTTTTTTTTTTTCTAACTACTCCTTTGTTATAATTTTCCAAGCGATAGATTAGAACGAAAGTTTCTATTATTATTAAAATTTAATATATTAATTTTAATGTAAAATTTTTTAATGTAAAATTAAATTTATTATTCTATAAGTTTACTATTATCGTTACGACGACGACGGCAAAGACGTGTTGTTACGTACGATAGGTGCGTCGGCAGGTGACGAGGACACCGAGGACGAATTGGAATACGGTACGGGTGAATCTTCACGTGCCACTACCCTTCCTCGTGGAATACAATCGGCCCTAAGCGCCGCGACCAATTCACTACCACGATTGCCTGCCTCGACCCCGACGAGCGGCCTTACGACGACCTCTACGACCTCGTCGCAAATGCACAAAGCCCACAGCGTTTATCATTTCCTACCGCAACACAACAGCGCCGTCAAATCGGCGAGATATCGACCGCCCGGTTTCGCTAGGAACAGCAACGTAACGACAGGGACGATCGGAGGCCCGAAACGAGCTGTCAGTGCACCGGGTTTACAGGTCTCGGGATCGCAAGGTTCTGCGACCAAACGCGACAATTCGAGAACTAGAAGGCAACAAGCAATCTCACTTACACCGGGTAAGTTCTACGAGAACATTTTATCATCGTTATAGTCATTACCATTACTAGCTTTTTCATCATTTTTTGTTCTACACGAAGCAAAATTATAATACCGACAATTGGGAGGTTTTCCTCGACGTCGATCTCGTTTGTTAAAAAGAAAAAAAAAAAAAAAAAAAGAAAGAAAAGAAATCCTTTTCGAGGACTAACAGAACACGCTTCTTTTTACTCTTTCTTCCTTCGAAAGTTCGAAATCGGTTCGAGAAACGTAGATGGAGAGAGAGAGAGAGAGAGAGAGAGAGAGAGAGAGAGAGAGAGAGAGAGAGAGAGATTGATATATGCATATCAAGTTATAAAAATGTCAGTCGTTTGAAAACGTAACAGGTGTAGTACACGTTGCATCCGTATCAACTTTCTCCTACTCCTTCTCTCTCTCTCTCTCTCTCTCTCTCTCTCTCTTTCTCCCTAGCTAGTAGTACTCTATCTTTGTCTTTACCCTCTCCCGTCCAACGACCTAACGACAATCGATAATCCAACGTGAGGTCGTGGCCCGCGTATGCGTACTGTTCGACTTTACCCTACGCTTCTCGTTCACGTTACGACACGTGAGACGCGACCATCGAATATATACACACACGTTATATTATTACTACGATCGAATGCATTAACATTTATTATCGTTCGTCGTGAGAGAGAGAAAGAGAGAGAGAGAGGGGGAGATGACCGAACGATCGATAAAAATAGAAAAAGTACGAAGGAGCAAAAAGTGATGATCGATTTGAAAAAAAAAAAAAAAGAATTATTAACAACGTAGAAACTTAGGATAAAGGTTTCATCGTGTTAAACGGAGAGAAGAGAAAGTGGAAATGAGGAAAGAGAAAATGAAAACAAAAAATGGAAGAAGAAGAAGAAGAAGAAGAACTGAAAAAGAAATTGGGAAAAGATTTCTCTCTCGATTCTAATGGATTAAAGCAATGATAGAAAGAAAGAGAGAGAGAGAGAGAGAGAGAGAGAAAATACGGGGAGAATGTTTTGCAAAAAAGAAAAAAAGTAAAAAGGAAAAGGAAACGAAAAAAAGGAGAAAGAAATAGAAAAGAGTTTCGCAGCATCTCTCTCTCTCTCTCTCTCTCTCTATCTATTTATTTATCTATTTATCTATCTATCTCTATCTATATCTCAATCTGTCTCTCTTTCTCTCTCTCTCTATTTACCTATCTATCTATTTATTTATCTATCTATCTATCTATCTATCTATTTATCTCTATCTATATCTCAATCTCTCTCTCTCTCTCTCTTTCTATCTATCTATATCTCAATCTCTCTCTCTCTCTCTCTCTTTTTCTCTCTCTAATAGTCTTGTAGCAATCGGAGCTATCGTAAAATTGCAGTTCGTATTAAAAGCGCGATATTAAAATTGTTCGTAGACACGTTCCAACGTTCCGATCTAACGATAATCGTATAATAATATCTCGAAACGATACATTCGAGGTCTTGACTATTTGATTATTTTCTAGATAGAGATATAGAGATAGATAGAGATAGAGAGAGAGAGAGAGAGAGAGAGAAAAAGATAGAAAAATAGAGAAAGAGAGAGGTATAATCGATCAACGACGAGGGAAACCGATAATCTTTGCGATATTGGAGAATACTATTAACTAACGACGTAGATTTGATAATAACGTTCACGAAACGCGCGCCTCGTCTCAAATTTTTATCGGCAACGTTACGCGTAATATATTTTTTTCTCTCTCTTTTTTCCTATATTTTTTTTTCTTTTTTTTATTTTTTATTTTTTTTTTTTTTTTACCGACAACAACCCCTCGCCAGCTGTCCATACCACCGCCCCTCCTCTCGTTCCGTTCGTCTTCTCTGTTTTTTATTTTTTTTTCTATCTTTCTTTTTGTTTGTTTTTTTTCTTTTATTTATTTTCTTTTTCTCCCCTCGCGCCTAACTCGTTTACGCCTCGCAAATTAATCTGGCGTAATTAAAGGTCAACCCTTTTGTTTTTTTTTTTTCTTTTCTTTTTCTTTATTTTATTTTTTCCCTTTCACTCTTTCATTTCGTCCCGTTTTGTTTTCATTTGCGTATCAAAGTAAGTAATAAAGTTGCTTGCGTGTTAAAGATAACGCGTCGTCGTTCTAACGCTCGGTAATAATTGAATTTACTCGTGGCCTCTCTCTCTCTCTCTCTCTCTCTCTCTCTCTACCTCTCCTTCTCTCTCTCTCTCTATCTCTCTCTCTCTCTCTGTACCGATGAAATTATCTTGCCACTCCCGTCGTTGGTCGCCGCTTCGACAGATCAATAACCGAGAAAACTGACGTAACTCGTCGAACCCCCGTACAAAATTTGATGGTAGGATAGTCCGCGAAGAATTCGAATAAAGGTAGAATAAATAAATAAAAAAAAAAAAAATTATAGAATAAGGAAATACAAAATATAAAAAAATAAAGAGATCATCTCGAAACGAGATCTCATGTTGGTTCGTTCGTTCGTTTTATTTGTTTTGTTTTATTTATTATTTTTTTTTTTTTATTTTTTTCAAGTACGATTCAACTTATGTCGTTCGTGAACTTGCTCGACTTCGTGGAACAGTTCCTATCCGTTTGTAATAATTACGTAAATTACGAATAAATCAACTGCACGATGGAGATAGACAAATGTATTAAATGATCTAGCGTAAAATTTCGTTTCACTCTCGATTATAGATATATATATATATGTATATTGTATGTACGCATATGTAATCGAGATTCATAATTATCGGATTCGTAAGATTGTAAACGAAGAACGACCAAGATATTTTCTTTTTCTTTTTATTTATCTTTACAAGTGAGAATTTATGTGTATATCTTCTCTCGATTTTCTAGATTCGTTTATCTGAAATCTTACGAGAACGCTTCACGAAGTTCTATATATATATATATTTATATCCTTTTAATCAAGAAACAAATAATCGTAGATTTTCCAATGAACGAGCTCGTCTAATTTTTCGTCGGAATGTCGAGCGCAATTCAACGTTGAAAATAATCGCTGAATCTTATCCATCATCACCATCATCATCATCATCATCATCATCATCATCTCAGTCGATGTTCCGTTCGATAATTGTAGGATTGTATTCTCATTATTCCTCGCGTTAGTTTCTTCCTTTCTTTTTTTTTTTTGTCCTCGAACGAGAGGATCTATACTCTCTTCTTGTAATAAACAGGAAACGTTTAAAATCCAAGCGATTTTGTACAAAAAAAAAAAAAAAACATTCTTGGCGGGTTTGTCGTTAACGATTTAAAAAGAACATCAACGACAGTTACAAAAAAAAAAAGAAAAAGAATTGAAAAATTTGGAAAATTCGGAAAGTTTGGATAAAGTGTAGAATCGATTTTTTGAAGATATTTACAAACTTTCGAAACACATTGTATACCTTTTATTTATTTGTTTATTTATTTCTTCTTGTTTTTCTCTTGAACGTAAAGCCAAATATTTCGATTACGACAATTTTTATCCCTAACGGATAGCTCTTTGAATTCGTGAATTTTTTTTTTTTTTTTTTTTTTTTATTATAAATTGTACGTGAGTGGGCGGATTGATCTCAAAAGGATTATACTTAATCAAGAACTTTCGTATATCGGCCATCTTTCACGCGTTTGTTCGTTCACTTATTTTTCTTTCTTTTCTTTTTTTTTTAATTTATTTTCTTTTCTACCTTTTACCTTCGACCCTTTTCGTTACGCGATGAGAAACATTACGACGATTTATTGTTTCAACGACGATTAATCGTCGAATTGAGAGAATTATTTTCGAAGCTCGAAATGCATAATTTTCTATGATCGAACGCGAGTCGAATATTTTCAAGCCGTAACGGAACGATTAAATCTTTCGTTTGAAAAATAATTTTCTCTCTCTCTCTCTCTCTCTCTCTCTCTCTCTCTCTCTCTCTATCTCTCTCTCTGTCGTGCTACACCGTGCGTTCTCTCTGCTCTGATAGTTCGTCAGCGGGACAATGTAGTGACAAAGAGAGAGAGAGAGAACACAATGAGAATTTCACTTTAATTCGTTCGCAAAAGAAATGGAGTAAGAGGAAGAAGGAGGATGAAGGAGGATGAAGGAGGAGGAAGGAGGAGGAGAAGAAGGTGTGCTAGGATAGATGTGGGGTTGTGGAGGGAGGGTGGTTGGTGCGAAGTAGAGCGAGGGGTGGGGAGGGGAGGGGCGGCAGGATTGTCGTGGAAAAGAAAAAGGCGGCATCCGTTTTGAGATTCGTACGAACACGACACACGACACGTACCTCTCTCTCTCTCTCTCTCTCTCTCTCTCTCTCTCTCTCTCTCTCTATCTATCTATCTATCTATCTATCTATCTCTATCTCTCGGTCATTTCTCGCGCTCGTTTCGTAACGAGGAAGAGAAACTAAAATATATATATCTCTCTCTCCTAATAACATAATACTCGTGTGGCAAATATATGTTTATATATATATATATATACACATATATACATTTAAACTGAAAAAAGATTTTCGACGAGTTGTGTATTCATCGTCGCGTTCTTAAGCGTTTAACCGGGTTACCTTAATAACTCGCAATCGTACGCAAAAGTCAAACCGGCCAATAATATAATTTTCGCTGACTTATAACTGCTCGCCTTCTTCTTTTTTTTCTTTTCTTTTTCCTTTTTTCTTTTTTTTTTTTTTTTTGTTGTCGAATCTTTCGTCACCTCGCGGACTCTCAATCGGGATTAATAGTGTTCGATTTGAAAAGAATAAAAAAGAAGAGAAAAAAGAAAGTGTCGTAGAATGATTCGCAGATTATTATTATTATTTTTTCTTTTTTTTCTTTATAGATGTATATGCATATATATATGGTTCAACGATTAGCGTTTCTTTTTTTTTTTAATTTTTTTTTTTTTTTTTTTTTTTATAATATATGAACAGCCACGACCGTCACCCATCGATCGTCTTCGAGGAGAGAAATTTGTTCGTCCTCTTTTAGAGGAAAAAAAAATACGATATAATCTGAACGTACGCGTTAATTTCGATTTCGATCGATTCGAATCGTTGTAACGATTCGTTCTTACGAATTATCAAAACCCCTACAAAAATTATATTCATACAAATGCAACGTAACGACTTACGCACCGATTACGAGTAATTTTCATTCTAACGAAACTTTTAAACCTCGTTCACGTATCATTTAGTACCGTGTGATAATTAATTAATTGATTAATTAACGATTTATGAGGAGGAAAAAATGAAATGTGGACAACCTTCTCGCGATATGGCGACTAACATTTAACTAAAGCGATACAAATTTTGTCGGAAGGATAAAAAAATTAAAAAAAAAAAAAAAAAAAAAGAAAAGAAATAAAACGACGCGCAAAAACGATGAACGAAGAAGAAAGGAAAAACGAAGAAGGATGTTCGGCGTTTAAAAGGAATGAAATGAAAGGTAGGAAGGAAGGATGGATGGAAGGAAGTGTAAGGAAACATCCGTTAACGTCGGTCTTCGATATCCCACCTCCCCTCCCATCCTCCCATCCTCCCTCTCTCCCTCCCTCATCTTTCGAGCTGTATTGAATTTTAAGAGCGTGTCGTAACTTCGAAGTAACATTGCGCTTAGCTACATTTTCTCGTGCGCAATAATACAAGACGTTGGACGACGTTCGAACGGAACGTAAGCGTAACAGGTATATATATGTGTGTGTGTGTGTGTGTGTGTGTGTGTGTGTAAATATATATATATACACACACTATACTTATATTTTCCGTGGCAAACACGTTATATCGTATTTGTACGTCGAGTACGTGGTACCGTATCGTTAATAATACCATACGCGCACATATTGTGCCTGATAATAATCTCCTTCAAATATCCCCTCCCCCTCTCCCCACCCCGATTTGTCCTTATCACGTATAACGACCGCGTATATTTCAATTTAGATATTTTTTCCTTCCCTTTCTTCTTCCTCTTCTTTGTTCGTATTTATTTGTTTACTTATTCGTTCGTTCTCCCGTACGACGTTCGTTTACACGGCGCGTCGCAGTAACGACGATCACGCGGATAATCGAATAATCGATCTTGCAGATACTTCCTGTGAGACGTATAAACGAATAGAGAGAACGAAAGATCAACGAAATAAAAGAGAAAAAGAAGGAGGAAGAAAAAATTCATGACGAAAGACAAAGAGAAAAGAAATTCCATACGACCTCAAAGCGTGGGATACATAATTTTATTTCATTTCGAGGAACGACAATTATTCATACGTTTGTTCGATGCTTCATTCTTTTTTTTTTTTTCAACTTTCAAACGTGTTTTTTTACTCGATACAGTAGCTTTAAGGTGATAGGAAAATGAAAGAAGAAAACTGACAAATCCGCAGCGTCGCGGAATCGATTTCATCGAATTTTTTTAAAGGATCAACGAAACAAATACATTCATACAATTTTCCTATCTTGACTTTTGAAAAAAATCTCTGATTTTTTTTTTAATTTCTTCTCGTGCGTAATATTGCGAAGGGATTTCTTATTGTTCTTAAATGCGACACGTAATAAACAAATATCGAATCTAGAAAAATATTATAAAAAAGGAACAAATAATTTCGTTGGATCCCACGTAATAAAATATATACGAGTAATGAAACGACGTATCATAGATGGTTAAAGTGATTCGATTAAATACAAAGATCAATGAAATAATTCACAATCCAATGTAAAATCTCATTAACAGTTACAATTCCTTTAAAAACAAACGGTAAAAGTGAAACCTTCCTACGCGTTACCATTTTTCTACGTGTCTACCGAGCGAGATGATGGAAGCCTCGAAAGCGAGTAATTTAATTACATCCAACGATAATCGTACGCGCACGACGGTATGTAAGCAAGAGGGAAAGGTTAATTAGAGTGGGTGAGATCGAGCGGATAATTAATTCAAAGAAATAAAAAAAAGAAAAGAAAAAAAAAATCACAAAAGGAAAAGAGAGAAAGAAACGTAAGGACTATCTCTGTCTTTCGTTCGTTCGTTATTTCGTCAAAAATGTCGTCAAAAAGAAGAGAGCGTAGTTATGGAACGCTATAACAAACTAATTTCTTTTTTTTTTTTTTTTGTTCTTTTCCCCATCAGAATTTCACTCTTGTGTTAATCCCAAGTAATGGAAAATGATGCTCGATCGCCAATTAAGCGAAACTTTGTGAAACTTTCGCCATATACCTGTATGTATATATATATATATATATTTAACTTGTTGAACGTATATACTATACATGTATATATCTATGTATATATCTACGTATTTAAAGGTATTCCCGTGCGTAAGTAAGTACAACACATATCACGTCCCAAATACATACATACATACATACATAGAGATATATAATCTTGCTCTGATACCTCGCGAGAGTATTACTAGAATTCAACCAGAGAACGGACTCGACTGGAATATTTCGAATATCTCATGCGATCCAAACGAAATAACTTTCGAGTAGTTGTTCTGTAGTTTGAAAGAAAAGAAAAAAAAAAAAACAACAACAACAACAAAAAAACGAACAAAAAAAAAAGAAGAGAATTAACTTCGACTAACGTCAAAGTTATATATTTATTTTCGACGAGCGAAACGAAAGAAAAAGGAAGAAAGATAGCTAACACGAATAATTATTTTGCGTGACAAACGAAACGAACAAAAAAAGAAAAAAGAAAAGAAAAGAAAAGAAAAAAGAAAGGAAGAAAAAGAATAGAAAACCAAACGCGTGTTGTTTTCCTTATTTGAATATTCTAATCTCTAAAAAAAAATATATATATATATATATACACATGCATACATACATGTATACAACATGTATAATATATAGATATAGTTGAGCGACTTATTAGATGGATCGCTCACGGTGCATAGAATTGAAAGTGATGCATTTTAATGAACAACATAATAATAATATTAATTATAATAATAATAATAATAATAATAATTACAACAACAATAATAATAATAATAATAATAATAATAATAAAAATAATAATAATCACGGAGATCCCCTGTCGTCTTTATGTAAATGACGAAAGGCAACTTTCTCACCGAAAGTACTAGATACGTTGCGTTGAGAGTTCACCTTGACACGGATTCTCAGCGAGCAACGACGTTCGTAGAAATTGCAGTATCGTATCTGCAAGTACTCCTCCAAGAAGATAATAAACTTCGTAGATTTTTTTCTATTTTGGGTTGCGTCCGTATCGTCGGACCGTCTACCCGCGAATTAATAGCTTATAGGTCGTACAAATTCAACGCTTAGCGTTTGAACGTCGCTTCGTCGTATAAACAAAAAGGAAAAATATATAAATATCGAACGTGACTAAAAAAAGATTACTTTAAAAAAAAAAAAGCAAATAAATTAAACGCGATCTCTTTCGTGACAAATTTTTGAAGACCTCTCGTTTAAGATTCTCTTTTGAATTATGAAATTTGACGAAGAGAGAGGGAGACAGAGAGAATAAAAAAAAAGGGAAACCAAGAAGGAAAAAAAAAATAAAGAACGAGAATCAGCATTGAAAGGCAGGGAGAAAATAAAAGTATAATCGATTTGTAAAAATTAGTACGATCGAAAGGCAATAGTCGTTCTCGTCCCGAGTAGTGTCAACCAATCTCGATGAGTTACTCTCATCGATTATCATAGTAATCGTTAAGACCGGTTTTTCTTAACGATCCCTCGTTAGTTATTATTCAACGATTAATAATCTTACCTCAACATATTCGATATATATATATATATACATGTTCATGTAAATTTTATTATAGTAATTGTTCTCACGGAAAAATGGATAAACTTCGAAGGGAAATTATCATCGTATTTTATGTCCTTGAACACGGAAGTTAAAAGATTGTTCATGGCAATGAAAGAAATAGATAAAGATAGAGAGAGAGAGAGAGAGAGAGAGAGAGAGAGAGAGAGAGAGAAAAGGCAGGAAACTAAAATCAGCGTTATCGTTTCTCTCGTTCCGTCTGGTAGATTATAAGAAACAAACCATCGGACCAAACGATTCGAGCTCGTTAGTACAACGAACAGTTTGCTCTCTTGGCTAGACCGTAATATAACTTATGAGTGCAATTCTACGTTCAATTTTTATTAAAAATACCATTCGGAAGTTCGAATCGAGAAGATCGTTTATCAGTGATACTTCATTTAAATGGGATATCTACTTGAGAGAAATTTGTCGAATTAACGTAACCGCGAGTGGAACGTTTAACGTTAACTATAGATCACGATCTAGATCTTTGTATACGTAACGAAATTTTTTTTCCTTTTTTTCTATTTCTTTCCTTTTTTTTTTTTTTTTTTTTTTTTTTTTTTAAGCGTAAGAGAAAAATATTTTCGATCTTTTTCTCTTGTTTCCTGTTTTTCTCTCTGAACGTTCGACGATAATAAATTTTCAAGAGTAAGAAATAAGCGTATCTCGTTTAAAAACCTAAAGGATTTTCTTTGCCAATTTTCGGATAGTCGTTCAAGTCTAATCCGTTCCGATCCCAAAAACAATCATCGTAAAGCTCTCTCGTTATTTTAAAATTCTATCTCGTCGTATTCTTCTTTCTTTTTTGATTTTATTTATTTATTTATTTATTTATTTTTTTTTTTTTTTTTTTTGTTACATCACGTAAACAAATTTTTCCTTAGAGAAAAGGATGTAGAATTTCGAGAGAAGAGTGCGTATCGAATCGACGAGCGTGATCTTAAAGTTGCACGGTGGTGGTGGATTTTGAAGAAAGTTTTTAAAAAAAAAATTGTGAGAGAGAGAGAGAGAGAGAGAGATAGAGGAATAAGAAAAAAAAAATTAAGCTCGGCTCGAAAAAATAAAAAATAAAAAAAGAATCGAATATCTATCGAAAGTACGAAATATGTCGAAGGGATCTCGTTACATGACATTCAAGAGTGAAAAGTGTTCGTCCCATGATGTTAAACGATTAGCTAAGAGCCGTTTTACGGATTGTTGTTCGTTCTGTTGCATCCCGTCGTATCCCTTCACCGGGACAACTCTTAACAAATCGTCGTTATCCTCGAAGAACAACAACGGTATATCGTCGTTATCGCGTAAAACGGATTCCGTTCGAAGTTCGATAGACGAGAAGGATACGAACGAACATTCGAAGGATCCATTGATCGATGAGAAAAATGATTCAAGGTTTCTAAGAAGGCGAAACTTTTTAATGGACGGTGAGAAACCGTCGAGGGAGGAGACGAACGAATCGATAAGTCATTCTTCTCACACTTTAAATCTCGACATCGAGGGAAATGCTTTTTATCGGAATCGAAGGGAAGAAAAATTCACGGATAATAAAGATCGATCCTATTGTTCCGATACCGAACCAATTTTAAACGATTCGAGATCGATCATGGTATCGAGAAAGGATAGAAAGAACGTAACGTTCCAATCGTACGACGATAATATCGGGATACTTGATGACGATTTGAAAAATCGCTTCGGCGTACTTCGAGAGGACATCCGATCGAGTTAGTTCCCTTCTTTTTCTTCTTCTTCGAACGATTAGGTATTAAATCGATGGATGCGATTCGTCTGTTTCGGAGTTTTGATTTTGTTTGTTTTTTCTTTTTTTTTTTTTTTTCAATCCACGCGAACGATACGGAATAAACGTCACGCTTTATCGAACGAAACACGTTCGATTCGTGTCGTTGATGAGAGATAAAAAAAAAAAAAAAGAGATAAAAAATAAAAATAAAAAAGAAAGAGGAAATATATATATATATATATATATATATATATTTATTTATATTATCCTTTAATTTTAACAGACGATGGAAGTAGCCTATCGGAGGCGTGCAGTACGCCAATCATCGGGGCTGGTTCGCGTGCCGCTTCTAGTCACACGGTCATGGATATGGACGATATGGATCCTGGATTGCATTCTGGACATCTCGCCACTCGTGCCTCTTTGTCCAGCCTTGGAGTGAGTATATTAAAACACGTCATCATCCTGTACATGCGTCTCTTCCACGCCTATAAAACTCGAATGCGAAACGCGAGTGAAAGTTCATACTGTACGGATTTGCTTAGCGTACGAGCAACGAACTCGAATAATTCCTTTCAAAGTCTTTTTTTCTTTTCTTCTTTTTTATTTTTTTCTTTTTTTTCCACACTTTTATGTCGGTTTCGATGGATGTTAAGAAAAAAAGAAAAAATATACATCGTATGTAAAAAAAAAAAAAAATGAAAAGATAAAAAAAAGCCTGCAGGACCGTCGTAGCCAAAAGGAAAAAAAAGGAAAAAAGAAGAAAGAAAAAATATATATATCGTATAAAAAAAAAAATGAAAAGATAAGAAAAGCCTGTAGGACCGTCGTAGCCAAAAGAAAAAAAAAAAAGAGATGTACATATATATATATATATGTGTAATAGTTATTGATTTATTTACTAAAGTGAGAGGAAAAAGAAATATATTTGTTATTTGCAGGATCAATTAGGATGTATCATTGATCCGATATATATATTTATATATATTTTGTTTTTTTTTTTTATTTTATTTTCAGGCACGCTCGGATTCAATGGCATCGGTTTACAGTGGTGCCGGTGAGGGAAGGTGCTGTAGATCGGTAGTCGTTACCGGCGAAGTCGAATTTGCATTGCAGTACGATTACAAGCATCTAACGTTCGAGGTGCACGTTACTAAATGCAAGAATCTCGCTCCAGTCGACGTCAAACGAAAGCGATCCGATCCGTAAGTCCTTCGAAGAAATAAATGAACGAATAAACGAGATAGAAAAAAGAAAGAAGTATATATATATATATATAAAAAAAAAAAAAAAGAAAAGAAAAGAAAACGAAGAAGATAGGCTCTGGTAAAAATTAAGAAAAAGAATGGGGTGTGGAGAAAAAAAAAAGGAGAATGGAAAATAATTTCTATTACAATTTTCTCAAATCTCTCCCCACGTCGTCGTTTCGTTTATTCATTCATTCATTCATTTATTTATTTATTTATTTTTCTTTTTCTTTTTCCTTCCTTCGAATAACAGATACGTGAAGGTCTATCTCCTGCCGGACAAATCTAAAAGCGGTAAACGGAAGACGAAGGTGAAAAAGCACACGTTAAATCCGGAATTCAACGAGACTTTGAAGGTGAGATAAAAAAGGAAAGGAAAGAGAAAGAGAAACAAGAAAAACAAAAAGGAATAAAAAGAACTTGATCGTAGATTACATCGAGAGATCCAAAATATCTCTCGCTCTCGCTCTATCTCTCTCTCTCTCTCTCTCTCTCTCTCTCTCTCTTTCTATATTAAAGCTCTCGATCGCGACGATCGATAGAAAAAAAAAAAAAAAAAAAAAATTAATAAATAAACACCTGCTCGTTAGCTCGTGTATCGTGTCCTGCATGAGAATTAGATTTTTGTTTCTTCTTTTTTCTTTTTTTTTTTTTTTTTTTTTTTCTTTTTCTTTTGTGTCGATGGTTCGTTCGCCGAAACGTGGCGTTTCAGTTTCACATGAGCCTGAGCGGTTTGGAGACGAGGACATTATGGCTGACAGTATGGCACTCGGACATGTTCGGACGTAATGATTTTCTTGGGGAGGTGCGAATGCCATTGGAGAATAAAATATTCGATGACCCGACCCCAAGATGGTATCCGCTTCAGGAAAGAGTAAGTTTTTAATGGATATTATCGTTCGATTAACAAACCTACATATATACACGTACGTTTATAAACAGTTTTCTTGGATCTAACTGTGCGTTCAATGGTTATAACGCAATTCGCAAGTACCAAGACAGTAAGTGCCATTACGTGTTACGGAGAGATCCATAGATCATATATATATATATATATATATATATATATATGATAAATCTATCTTGTTGTTACTTTGTTCAGTAGATCATTGGTGTTTGAACTTGAGCATTATTATTCAAGGAAAATCTATATATACATATATACATATATATATATATATATATATATATATATGTGTGTGTATATAAACATACATATACATATGTGTATGTATGTATGTATGTATGTATGTGTGTTTATATATATATATATATATATATATATATATTCACCTTTCGAAATGCGTTAGTTCTTTGCGAACCACGTTTGCACGTTGTATGCAATTATAAATGCGAGCATATCTCGAGCATGACGACGATTTTTCCACTATGCCTACGACTGATAAAATTGCACCGTTATTTATGCGCTTCCCTTGTGCAACGCTAAAAGGAATTCTTGTTTACTTTTTTTTTTTTTTTGGACGATTCTGCTTCGAATTCTTTTTCTTCTTTTTCTTCTTCTTCCTCTTCCTATTCCTATTCCTATTGCATCGTTTAACCGGAAGGAAGTAAAGACAAAAAAGAAAATAAATAAATAAATAAACAGATAGATAATCTTCGTGCGTGTAAGTTTAAGAGACGAAAAAAAAAGTTAATCGAGTTAATCGAAAAGAATAGAAAAAAGAGAGGAAAAGAAAAGGATAGAAAAGAAGAGGAGGAAGAGGAGGAGGAGGAGGAGGAGGAGGAGGAGGAGGAAAAAGAAAATAAAAATAAAATAAATTTACCGTTATTCAACGGTTAATATATTATCTTTATAGACGGAACCATTCGACGATCCAATCGCTTACAAAGGTGAGGTAATCGTCGGCTTGAAGTTCGTACCACCCGATCCAGCACAACAGCAGGAACGTGAGCTGGGCTCCGATCACAAGGGTGCTTCGAAATCGAGAAAAAATTGGAGTCGCGGTGCTTTGCACGTGCTCGTTAAGGAGGCTAGAAATTTGCAAACCAGAGCTAAGAATTCTGGGACCTGCGATCCATTTTGCAAAAGGTAATATTATATGCGTTTTCCCTTTCGTATCGTTTCTTTTTTACTTCTTTTCTATTTTTATCAGCTATTCCATTCGTTTCAATTCGTATACGAATAAGTCGGCGACTTGTTGATGTTACCAAAGGTCAACTTTGAATTGACAAAAGAAATAAAATAAAAAAAATATATATATACATATGTATATATATATATATACATATGTATATATATATATATATATAGCATCGTCATGGCATCGAATGTTTCACTCGGATAAACGTACACATGTATATATTAATGAAAAAAAAAAAAAAAAAAAAAAAAAAAAAAACAGAAAAGAAAATAGAATATAAGTAAGCAAATAAATTAGAAATCGCTTATCTTATACATATATGTATGTATGTATGTATATATATATATATATAAACGAAAGGTGGGGAAGAAAAAGGATCAACAAATAAATAAATAAATAAATAAGAAAGGATCGATCATAATTTCAAATATTCCACTTGTTGGACGTACATATACACGCACGTACAGACACGTACATAAACGTATATCACATAAATATTTTGATTCGTCCTCTTTAGTTACCTATTACCGGACAAGGGTCGATCGGGTAAACAAAAAACAGGAGTGGTTCGTCGATCAGGCGGTTCACCAGTTTGGGGTCATACGTTCGTCTACAAGGACGTTAGTTTGCAAGAGTTAGCCGAGCGTGGACTC